>JAOUZG010040215.1:6217774-6229854 GCA_026289955.1 Argiope argentata
ATAACTTGTTTACTATAAAATATATTTTTGTGGCTTAGCAAAAAAAAAAATCTACTGCTTACTTAAATAAATCATGCTATGTTTTCTCTGGAGATGACAGGAGGCAACTGAAGCCAAAATCTGCTGCCAAAACTTCTTGTTGTGAAGTTTTAATTTTAATAAAATATTTAAATCTACGCACTGTTTTTCTTCATTCTTATTTCGCCAGAAATGGAAAAACTTTCGAAAAACTTGCCGGAGAAGTGCCAAAATTTATCGAAGTTTCAATTTACATTATTTAGAAGTAGTCGCAGAAATATAGAGAAATAAACTGAGGTTATTGATGAAGTTTTTACTGCTTAAATGAACGATGCGTTTAAGCCTGCTATTGGTGGCAGCAAATGTTCAATCATATTTTACATCATTTCATATAAATGAACTTAATTCATGTTTGGAAGCATGTAATTATCATTTGTAATTTCTTTTCCTTTCTTTTTATACATTTGAGCATTTTGAACTCTTTTATAATCAATTTATCGACTGATTTTATTAAATTTCGGTTACTTACAAGTGGTGCCATCTGCTGTGAATTTTAGGAGAGGATTTATTTTTAAATTTATCAAGATTGAATTCTAATTAAAGACTAAAAGTAGGAAATAAATAAGACGAAACAAATCGTGAATTGTTTAGCTTGATGAAAAAAAGATCTTGTTTTTAGTTTCATTTATTAAGTCACTTTTTCTGATAGATTACACTGCGAAATCTCATACCATATTCAATGTCAAAATGTTCAACTAAATTACAAACTATGGTAAGTTTGTCGCTCAGTCCATTTAAAATAATGATTCAGAGTTCTTGTCAAACATCAAAATGAACCAAAAGTCACTCAACTAAAAATGTTACACTTAACATTTTGCATCATAATTAATCATTTATTTTATTTGAGTAGCAACGTCCCATTAATCTCTATTTCACACTTTATATGTTTCTAGTAAACGTTTCCACAGACGTGTTTTTCCTTTTCTATTCTTACTTCGTTATTTACGAAATAAGCAACGAGATATTTTTGTATTAGTGGCTAATTTCAATCGGGATCTTCTCGTTAAATGTCCCCCTGTGTCCAAAATATATATTTTAAAATTAAAATAGTCTGCCTTTAAAAATGCAATAACTGAGAAATACATTGAAATTGGAGTGCTAAAATAGCATTAAAAATTTGTAAATTCCTATAAAAATTTTCAGTATTAGATTGCATGCCTATGGAATAATCCAGTATTTACGAGCATCAAGTGAGTTTTTTCTACATATGTATTATCGAAATTTAAATATGAATTAATTTTGAAGTAAATTCCTTTGAGGCGTTTATTAATCTGTATATTAGCGTGTATTTGATTTAGATAATTAAAAGTACTAGAATATAGAGAAAAAAAAATAAAATTGGACATGTGGTCTAGCAATAAAAAATATGTATAGTGTTTTTTTTTTAAATTTTGGGTACAAAGATGAAATGAAAGAATTATAAAAAATACATATATATTTTCTTTATGAAGCAAATGAAAAACAAAACATTTATTGCATTATGAAAAAAAAAACATTTATTGCATTATGAAAAAAAAAACATTTACTGCATTATGAGGAAAAAAAAAACACAGAATACATTTTGTTCTTACAAGTGAAAGTGGCTATGTTTGCTGAATCGAATGTTTGTCCTTTCCTTCGTATTTCATCCCATACCCGCTGCATGCTCAGAATAATGAGCAGTGTAGAAGAGCAGAATATACTTCTGCTCTGCTACACTGAAGTAGAATATGTTAGAAATTTAATGCTCTGCTATACTGCAGTAGAATATGTTAAATTTAATACTCTACTACACTGCAGTAGAATATGTTAGAAAATTATTATTTTTTTTATTTTTCTGACAAATATATTTATATAAGTATAATAGTTATATAAATATAGTAAGTACTTCAATAAATATTTAGTACTTCAGTACTCATATGATACGTTTGAGCATTGTACATTTTGATATTAATTTAAGTATAAGAAAATCCAACCATGATGGTAAATTAAAAGTGATAAATAATGTAAGGAAGAAATGAAAATCCAAATGCAGTTTTTCACATTAAGATGCCAAATGAGCTATGGTTTAAAATATAGTAATAGAGTATCGTAAGTAATTCAAAAATGCTCTGAAAGAAGTCGCTAGTACGATTGCTTATACGGTTAATGTGAAATTTTTGAAATTCTAATGCTTTCTTTTTTGTACTTCAATCATTTTTTATAATATCATATATGGATTACGTCAAAACAACTGATAGCTTTCACAGTAATTAAAAAAAAAGCTTGTAAAGAGTTCAATTCAATGAACATTCCTACGATTAGTAAGTACAGTTTTAATTATCTTAGCATTTTTAATCAGGCATTTCGAACTTTTTTTATTGTATTAGGTACATAAAATATATCTCTTTGTTATTTTCCGAAATTAAATTTTTCTTGAATTTCTTTTGATGGAAGTAGCATTTAAAACTTGATTATAATTCAACTTCGAACAGTAGACTATTAAATCAATCCAATATTTTATTAAAAGAAAATAACACAAATGTTTGAATTTATTTGTAGAAAGAAAGATAAGAAAACCGCAGTAACTGAATTAATGAAAGGAATACACTTTTAACTTTACATGAAAGATGGAAGGCATTTTTATGACTTTCATTACTAGAATCGAATCAGAATCGAGGTTTAAAGTTATTCCATTAAGATAAATGCAAATGGCTTATGGATAAAAGCATTTCATTTCGAAGACCTTAATGCTGTACATATGTTTAATCGTTTGGTTTTCATTATGTATACTTTAATCTTTTCTTTCTCTTTCATTTAAAGGTAATATAAATCATGATCCTCCCATATATTATGAAAAATGATTTCTTTTTCATTTTAAGCCGCTCCATCTTCTTTGTTTTGCTTATCTGTTAAAATACATTTTTTATTTAATATTTTTCAATAGAATTTCGACATTACTTTCACGTTCTAAAGCAAAAAAGAATTATTTGAGGATTTGTATAATGAAAATAAAAATTCGGCTTAAATATACATATAAAAATTAATTTAAATCAATTTAAGTCAGATTGTTCTGAAATGCCAAGGACATGATCAAGTTGGATATCATACTGATCCAAATCTGGATGGTATACAAAAGTTTAATTTGATATATTATCAAAATGAAAGAAAAAATTCTTTACAAAAGAATGGATGTTGAAAGAAAGCTTGAAAAAAAAAGAATTATATCCTATTCTTTCAAAAAATGATAAAAAGATAACATTTCCATTTGTTTTTCATCCCTTTGCAATATTTTGAAGAATTTCCTGTTTGTTTGTGGACATATTATATCTTTAAATATTGTTTCAATATGTATTTTAAAGAATTCTAAGTAATTAATGATGAGAATAAGACTTTTCATGTGCAAAATCTTTGAATTCATTTATTTTAACTATACCGAATTTTTATTTATACATTAAAATACACTACACGTATATAATGCGCATGATAATAACCAATATTCGCAATACTGCCGAATATTTAATAATAAATTATATCATAGCACCAAACTGTACAATATTGTGTACCGTGGTGTGCTATCTAGGTATCATTTCATTTCATTTTGCCGTCTATAGATTTTTAAAAGTTTATATAAAAATCCATATGATTATGCATTAATAAGAAGCAGAGTTATGTATGAACATCTATAATGCCATTTTTATTAGAGCAAAAGATTTGAAAATAAATATCACTACTTTATATAAATATTATACTAGTAAAACATAGTTCTTGAGCAAAGATATCTTGCAAATAACTTATTGACAATTATTGATTATACATATTGGGAATAATGTGGATAAATTATTTCTATAATTATTTCATTTTTGTGTTGATTTGTTTATTATAAGCTAAAAGTCTTTAGATGTCAACTGAATTGCTCGAAGTGTTAGTTTTGCTTATTTTCAACGAAATAAATTTAAATGAACTCAAAATATTGGCAAAGTGATATTTATATTAATTTATAATAATACTTAGAGTGAATTTATAGAAATAATTTCATAAAACTTTATTCTGATTAAAAGGAAATTGTACATATTTTATATATTAAACATATTTTAATAATTTAAACGTATTTTATGAATAAAAAAGAAAACAGTTCGACAAAATCATGCACAATCTTTTATTATTTGGTTCTACGAATGCAAGCCATACTATGTGTTCCTTTTAAATATGTGACTCGCTATTATTATTTAATTTTAAGTGTAAAACTTTAAATTTTTTATTATTTTATATTACATGTTTTCAATTGGATACCATAGTCACAAAAATAAATATATTTAAGAGACAAATAAAAAATTTAAATTTCTAATATATTTTAACACATGCGTGTCATGACATATATAGATCATTATTTAATCAAAAAAGAATTTTAAGAAACATCATTCAGACAGTTTTAATGATCTTCTATAAGACGAAGAGTTACAACTTATGAAATGCTGTTTGAAAATAACTGTTGCCTGAAAATTGTTAATGTGAAGGGACTGCCATCGGCACATGGTGCAAACACGCTGTTATTAAGATCTTGAGACCACTAAAGATACTTCTCATGAGATAGATTTGTCAAAACTTAAGATTTGCCCTGAGAGCATACTTATGATAAGACGGAAAATTCCATCAGGAATAATCATACCAGAAACATTCAGAAAACAGATATGATCAAATTAGGTTTTTGAAATTTTGCACAATTGATCTAACAAAACACGCATGCAAAATATTCTTTATATATTATTTGAATAAAAGTACAGAAAAAAATTTAAACCAAATTTTCGATAATTTAAATGAAAATCTGTCTTTCTGCAATTTAAGTTTATATTTAAACGATGCGTATTTTAATCCAAAATATGAAATTAATTTTTCATGCTATTGTATTAAATATAAAATATAAGTTTTAAAGTGAGAAATTTGCTAGTTTTAGTAAAAGTTCTAGGATTATAATTATTGTTTTGCTTCGTCGTAGAAATTAAATCACGTGAAGCATTTCATTTGAATGAATATTTTTAATAGTCCTCATATAAACTCCATGCAATAGATTGTAATGAATCATATTTAAAATAACCCTTTGAAAATTATTTTTATTAATAAACAAGTAATATAAAAAACTAAATCAACTCCTGTTTGAGTTAACAAAGAAAATGAATGAAAATTGATTGAATGAGTGAATGATTTTTTTAATTAACGATTTTAAAAAAATCATTCACTCATTGAATGACTCATTGATTGAATGAGTGAATGAGTGAATTCACTCATTGATTGAATGAGTGAATGATTTTTTAATTAATGATTTAAAATGTGAACAATATATATATGAGAGTTTAGACTAATACAAGAAATTATGAAAGAATGAATGTGTATGTTTACTCTACAGTAAAAAGTAAACACACAGTTTATAAATTTAAAGTGGTTATCCTTTGGAGGGAAAGAATGGTCCAATATGAATCATATTTTAATCAGTTAAAAAATAAGCGACATTTCGCGATTTTTTTGAGTTGCTCTTAAATATATTATTGTGCAGCATTGATTATGACAAGATTTGAAATTTAAAAAATCATTTTTAATAAATGTTGATTTAAATGTTAATTTCGTAAATTTCAGCAAATTTTTAAGAATAACTTTTGCACATTTTTTTTTGTAAATTTTATTGTTGAAATTAAATTAAAACTTTTTTCATTATTTCGCAAAATACTTAATGACATGATTTTCTTTCATTGTTGAAGGATAGTAAAGAAAGAAGGATTATATTTAATTTCAATGAATTTCCAAGAGAATGATAAAAAATAATGTACAGAATCAAAAAAAGTTGAAGTAATTATTTTACTGAAAGCTATTTTCATAATAACAATATATGATATGGTATCGCTAGTGGGAGGTTTCATGTCTACAAAGAGTTTATTTCATAGGGAAGGATGTATTGGTTTTCTAATTTTTGTCATTACAGTGTTATTATCAATTTCACTTTTATCTACTTTTAATCGCAGTGAGTTTGATACGCCCAATATATTTCGGTATTTAGTTTTACTGTTGATCTTAGCCGAAAATCATGCCTCACATGGGCATGAGGTATTGAAGGGGGGAGGACTTTCATAGCTTCATCAAACAGGCAAGGATAGTTCACAGGTGTTGAGAACCAGAATTTCCTTAATTGCTTGCGATTGAAAATATTTTTCAGCGATGTAGCTTCTGATTAATCAACCAGATATTCACTTGCTTTTGTCTACATATTCGTTGGTAGTCTGTCCTGAAACGGGTTACAACCTAATTCGATGTTTCGAGCTTTTTCATCTCTCCCTCGAAATAGGCGTCAAAGTTATTTCTTAACAATGGCAAATAAGTGGAAATGGCAAAGAGTACTTTCATCTTTGGCTGCACTTGGTTTTCTGCAATAAATGTTTCAAGTGTTTCAAAACAATCATATTTACCATTAGGACTCTCCCACAAAATAAGATTTGTTATGAGCGCCCGAATTTTATCGTGAACTGCAAAAGTGTCATATCCGTTTCAACCTTGCGGACGCAAGTTGAGTTTGTTTAACTTGGAAAAAATATCCACCAAATATGTTAACTTGACAACGAATTCTTCGTACAGTAGATGTTCTATATACTCAGTTTTTCTTTCTTAGTAGATTGTTACTTCATTCCGTAGTTCCACTAATCGTGTCAGTATTTCCCCCTGGATAACCAACGTACCTCCGTATGGAGAAGAGTGGTATGAAGACTACCCATTTCTTCACACAGATTTTCAAACAAACGCGCTTGTAAGGGCCTGGTTTTCATATAATTGGCAATTTTCACAGCTTTATTTAGCACAGTTTTTAAATCCACGGGTAATGCTTTTGAAACTAGGGCTTCTCTGTGTAGGCTACAATGAATTCAGAAATCACAGAGACATTCTTCAAGAGCTCTTGTAATTACACTTCTAATTTTCCTGCGCCGTCAATGCATTTACCGACACAGTTCTTCCATTTTAATCCTTTTTCTTTTATATCGGAATCAATTGAATTGAAATTTTTTTTGCTCGTTCCACAAATAATTTGTATTCAGAACAAAATATCTTTATGCACGTCGTCTTGCCATGCTGAAAAACTATTAGTTGAGACAGGCC
The DNA here is from genome assembly GCA_026289955.1 of Argiope argentata. NCBI lineage: Eukaryota > Metazoa > Arthropoda > Arachnida > Araneae > Araneidae > Argiope > Argiope argentata. Next base: position 6,224,948 of record JAOUZG010040215.1, read on the forward strand.
TTTCCCGTAGGTAGACTCCTCTCGTTGTACAATATAGATTTTACTACCAAACACTCTTCGCATTTATTCATCTTATGCCTACTTTGGTATTACATCAATTCGTCGTAAAGCAGTGTTATTGGATAGTGTTATGCGCCTCAATTTCTTTTACTTCTTTTTCACCACGTTTCAGGGTCCACTGATTATTTGCTCGAGACCCACCAGTGGGTCGTGACCCATAGTTTGGGAACTCATGAGCCAGAGTTTACAAACACCACAAATGATAGTAAGAAAATTAATTTGTAATGCCAAAATATATACTTTGTTTTAATTGAAATTGATTTAATTGAATTGATTAAAAAATTGATTTATTTTTGGTACAATATAAAAAAATCGTTGGAATATACAATACTTTACAAGGAAGAGGCGGCTCGAGATATCGTATTCGTTAAATATCATCTATAACTTATATAATTAAATGTAAATACTTTGCTAAAAATAAATACTTACGTTAGTAAACCAGTTTACTAACGTAAATTTAAGATAGATTCTTAAACTAACCAAGACACTTTAAATTTAAATTAGATGCTGATACTGTTGTTCTTGCTACTAAAAGAGATACTAGAAAAAAAACCTGTCTGCATTTTGATTTACGGTTAGACACATACAAGTAGATCGAGAAGAAAACAGCCAAATTAGATATATTCCAAATTAATCAGAACGTCTGATGCATTCTAAAAGAACCCCAACAAAAATAAAACAACAACTGAAGAACTTTAAAATGCTCCTAAATCAACAAAAATAACAGAAAAGAGAACAAACAACAAAAACGCTCGATATTCAAGGTGTGAATAAAGAAAGAAAGAAAGAAAAAAATAAATATATTCCATTTAAATATTCTCAGAGGAAGCATCCTTAAAATACTTTTTTAAATTCTTAAAGCAGAAACAAATAAAAAGCTTTTAAGCTACTCACACCAGCTAATTCGCTTAAGTCTCAAAACTACTTATCTATAACAATTCGAAGGAATAAGGTTGCGAGCGGTAGTAACGCCAGTAAAAGGAAATTTCTAAATAGATTGAGTCACATTTCGGGAACTCTCCAGTGATGCAGAAGTGCGTTTTCGTTAAGAGTCGTTTGAACTCGGAACTTCTCGCATTAGGGAATTCGGATCTTTCCGTGACGAATTTGAGATCATCGGGAGAGTGAGTTGTGAGGGAGAGAAAGACCGACTTTTAACAAGTTAGAAACCTTGGGAAAGGAATCTATTTCTGATGCTAATTTAAAAGCAATTTCGGACAAGAAAACCCGCGATCTTTGAAGATGATAGTTGGTAATTTGGTTCTGTTTCTCCGCGATGTTGACCGAATTAGAAGCCCCCCCCCAAAATGACTTACTGGGATGTGATTTTTCATATTATGTTTGAAAAAGTAATTTCACAAGAAATCTAAATCTAATTAATTTTTGAAAAAAATGTTACATTATATTGGAGAATAGAAAAATATATTACTTTTTAAGTATAATAGAGTTTGTTTGAAATAGGTTTTATGTATAATTTCAATAAATTTTTGACAGTGTTTCAACCACAATACAGGATCTGATATTTATATATTCACCTTGGGAGTTTCTTTCATATAATTTTATCGAATTTAACATTTATTTTTGAAGAAAGTTTAATGAAACACAGTTTTCTTCATGTCATGATTTAAAAAAATACTCGGTAGAGTTTTTGAAATATGCTAAAATTATAATTTATTTTAACTATTTACATAAAATATATCTCGTTTATTTTTCATTCTGTAATTATTTGAGTTAATTTATACATTTATAGCATACTCACGAGTATGTGGTTCACGATTATTCGACTTCAGTATTATTCAAGCTAGTTTTCATTTATTGTGGCAACACTGCCAAAGCATTGAAAAATGGCGTATGCTGCATCATCCTACGTGTAGTGCGCAAAATACGTTTTGATAGGAAAAGAGTAGCGTTCTGCTTATTGTTCATGGTTTTGTCCGTTTGTAACGAACCTAAATTGAAGCTGCTTTTCCTGATTATAACTGCACAATACATAAAGTGTTCACAAATTGTTATTAGGGTGTTCTGAATGATTTTTTAAGTACACCATAGTAATGGTTTCAAAATGGGTGATAAAAACAAAAAGATATTGTGACTTTGGAGTTATAAAAGGACTAGACTCTGGTGTAACATCAGAAACCGATAACTGTGCTTCTATGATTCATCGTTTTTGTGTGAGATAAAAGATACTTTTTTTGAGATAAATGAAGGTGTTAATATTCAATGAGAAAATATGTAATATAACAGCGGATTTTGTTATAAAAGCTTTATCTTTATGGTGAGCAAAAAAATGAATTCATAGAATTTATGTATATGTATCTTTTTTTAACTATCCTCTCTATCCTTCCGCCATATTAGACCGGATACTCTGGGATATATTGTACATATATTGTTAAAAGCGGGCGATGCGCCGAGAAAGCGCACCGAAGGAGAGAGCGTTGACGGAGAACTTGGCGCCAGCCGAGTTAATTTGGCAAAAAGAATATTCTGGTAGCCATTAGATCGTTCACGGTGTTTTTCGAAGCTTCGTGTTGCTTCTTGTGGTTCTCTCGCTCCCGGTATATAAGGGACGGGTTGCCGCAATTTGGGAGTTCCTCTCGAAAGAGTAGCGATTCGTTGCTCGAGCTGATTACTTTTATCTCTTGTTATTAGTGAGCTGTGTTTACGTTTCCTATTTACGTTGTATATTTGAGCTCGCTGTGATTTGCTGTTTGCTGTGCTATACGATATCTGTTTTGCAATCTGTGTTTATTGCGCGTAAGACTTATGTATGCTGTTAGTGACTGTTGACTGCTGGATTTTTTTTATTTGAAGTTTTCCTTTATCATGTCATCCATTAAATACTTGTAAATAGCTGTAAATAAACTTGTTTGTGCTGTAATCAAGTAAAGTCCATTCAGTCTGTATCCGCTACGCTAAAAACTTTACAATATGTTTCTCATTTCCTACATCTTGCCTATAAAAACAAATTCAGTTGCTGAAATGTATTTTTAAAGAATAATTTATATTTTAATTAATTTAACTAAATAATCCTACTATTTAAAGTAATTAATAATGTGTGGAGCTAATCCTTTAAAAGTATTTTGGGATTAAATAAATTAGGAATAATAATAAATTCTAATTAAAAAAAATATGTCTTGGGAAGAAATGACTATGTCAAGTCTTGTTTCAATATTAAGAAATATATGAGCACATACTGCTAAGATTCCAGAAATTTACTCAAACACACGATTTTATGTAATTATCAATGTGAAAAAAAAAAACTTGAAAACAAGATTAAATTTCTTTAAAAAGCTTTTATAATTTCATGCTTCCTTTAGAAGAAGAGAAAAAAAATTCAATTATGAAATAAGAAATCAATTTAATCGAATTTACATAATTCCAATTAGAATGCATTTCTTTAGAAAGCTTTAAATTAATGAAATTTCATCGCTTTTCAATCCCTCATTTCATTCTAATTTTAAAAAAAAGAAAATATTTTGAAACAAACCGGAAATAATCCTAGAAGCTATTTTAATTCCAAACACAGAAATAAATTTGCGTGCGATTCGTATACAAACGGAAAATTATTTCAAACAGATGAGATTACTTTAACTGTGTTTATTTTAATTAAATTTCAAGAATTCTCGAGTTTTCATTTAAAGCATGGGATTTGAAACAAAGTCTTTTTGCTCATCTTAATTTTTAAAAACCTTCGGGAAAAGAGATAAATTGTATTTAGTGAAGCAGCCCCGATTTTCGACTGCATTTCTTCCTATGTTTTTACATTTTTCCCAAGCATTTCCTCCCAACACGTTGTGATTAATGTTAAAAATATCTTACGTTGACAATCAAGACCATGTTCTTAAAAATTTCGAAACTGTAAACGTGTGAAGGACGTTTCTTTTTTCACAAACAACATTGAATCTTAATTGCTTCCTTTTAATGAAAAGTACAAAAAAAGTATCACTAAATAATCTTTTGTTTTAAATGAGTCCTTAATGAATGTTACATTTTTTTGAAGAACTCATTAATCTTCAGAAACAAAAGAGAGCTTCAGGAGATAGTAATTATGGAGAATTCAAGAAAGTTTTCCTTGGACATGTTTCGCTTTATGTTATTTAATACAAAAAAAATGTTAACAATCGTTAAATTAAAAATATGTTTTCAATATTTCATTTGATTTCAATTTTATCAAGAGTTTCATTAATATTATTTGCTTTTTCGTTGCGTTTTAACTACCCAAAAAGGACTTTTTGAGTCACATGAGCAGTATTCGCTACACTGCTGTCAAAAAGCTTCTTCTTTAACGTTATTAGTTAACTCGTTATCCTAACTTATTACATTGACTTATGTTTTAACTTTTCTAAATTAAAATTTGACTTTAATAAATTTAGTCTTTTTAGTATTTATTTTTCGATATTTAATAATATTTAAGTCTTATAATTTCATATAATATTTAAGTCTTATAATTTAATTAACATTTCTCTATAGTTTCTTATATACAAAGTATTATAACTGTTTAAAAAATTGACATTAGATATTGAAGTGTCTTCTCGTTTTTGATCTCCTTGACTTTGAAAAATCTTAAATATTTGATATTATGTCTTTCTATCTACTTGTAAATGTGATAACTCAAAAAGTTTTCAGCTCTACGGATGAAATATGACACATTGATTTACGAATAAATTTGAAGGTTCCTATAAAATTGAGCTAGAGATCCAATTACATTCTATCTGGCTTTACGGATTCCACTGAATTTGATTACCACAAAATACAAAAATTTGGTGCATAAAATGTGACACACACGCACACACACACACACTATATATATATATATATATATATATATATATATATATATATATATA
>JAOUZG010040215.1:6229864-6239923 GCA_026289955.1 Argiope argentata
TATATATATATATATATATATATATATATATATATATATATATATAATATAACATACAGATTCTTAATGCATTGTGAATCAAATCAGCAAAAGGGGACCAATCTATCAATATGTTCTTTCATATTAACATAACTTCAATGACTCACATACAAAATAGCATAAATTAGTGGAATGTATTATTCTATCTATTAATTGCAATAGTAATTCCGTGCTAAATTTTGGTTTAAATAGATAGAAGCAAAAACATTCAAAATACAGACTGTTACGATAGTTTAAGTGAAAATGCTGGATTCATTCAAAACCTTTTAAATATCTTAACTGTTGTTACTCTAACATAATGCAATTCATTCGATATCTTGTCGAATTTCTACAGTTTTATGCGGATGTAAAGGGATAAGGTCCCTTTACATTCTCATAGGGAGAAAATTTGGAACTAATTTTTTTTAGATAATTTCCTTGCTAAATGCAGATAATCAACATTTTTTTGAAGGAATATAAGTTAAATACACTTCAAAATATTAAAAATTTCCTCTGGAAAATCAAACACGGTATTAATAGTTCCACGTTCTATTTTTAAAAGTTCTTAAGCACAAATAAATTGCTATGTAAAATAAAACTAATTTTTCTGTAATAGACTTATTATCATTCATTATTTAATTTTGGAACAATGTACTTACTCTAATTACTTAATATCTTTTAGTAGCGTTAGATAAATTTTGGATTTGGATCATCATTTCACTTTGCTTTTCAATTGGTTCAAAAATTAAGTTTTTCTTTTGAATGAATAGTCACATTATTTATATTTAAAGTATAAGATTACTAATTGATTGGAGTAATAAAATAGCAATTTTGTAATAAAATAAAATATCTTAAAAACAACTATCTCGTAATTCTATGTGGGAAAGAAACACTATTTTCAAATTTATATGAGAGACTCTGTATCAAATTAAGGATTTCAAGATTTTACATCATTAGTTTAAATACGCATAGAGTTTATCACCTTATAGAAATAGCACTTTTTATCATGTCAGAAAATGATATTGTTTTAGAAATGAGATGTTGAGGCTTCAACAAAACCCGTAGGCAAAAAATTAAAATTTTACAATCTGCACGAGCATCTCAAAAAAAATTTGCTTTTAATATCATGTCATCCCATTCACAAAAGCTCTAATTAAAAAAAGTAATTTAATGACTACAACAAATAACTCTTATAAAAATGTCATTTTGAGCACGAAATGAATATATGAAATGAAATAAATAGGAAATGGGATTTTTTTTAAAACAATAAATGCGATACAAAGTTTTTTGGATCGTTTGCAATACTAAAGTGACTCATTTAGTAAAATCATTAAAATGAATTAAAATATAATTTAACTTGTGCGAGCACGTGGTGCTTGGTTTTTCAAGAAACGATATTCTGACATGATGCAATGAAAATATGCATAGAAGATTTCCTTATAATCTTTTTTGACTCTTAATTGATTGTTTTGCCTTATTACGGATTCGTGGACGGATTATGTCATTTTAAAGATTTAACTAAATAGAAACTGCATCTATCTGAGAGTCTGGATTACTGATTTTATTCTTGTAAGGTCAGGCTCACTGCATAAAAAGAAAGTTTTATTAATATAGTCTAGCATTCTGTTACAAGCGACCACCGCGAACGCGTGCCGCAGAAAACGTTGGCGACGCTTCAGAATGAACTTTGCACCAGCCGACTTGATTCGGCGAGGGGAATATTCTGGTAGCCCTCAGACCGTCCATGGTGTGCTGCGTTGCTTCGCTTGCTCGCTGGCTCGGCTATATAAGGGAAAGTTTGCTGTAGTTTCGGCAATGAGTTTTCTTTCGAAAGAGAAGCGTCTCTCTGGACTAACGGATTACTTTTCTTGCTTGTTATTGGTAGGCTGTGTTTACTTTTGATGTTAAAGTTGTATTATTGAGCTCGGTGTGATTTACTATTTGCTGTGCTATACGACAGCTGTTTTTCTGTCTGTTTTTATTGTGCGTAAGGCTTGTATTTACGCTGTTAGTGGCTGTTGACTGCTGGATTGTTTTTATCTGTTTACTTTATCAAGCCATCCTGTAAAAAGCTGTAAATAAATTTGTTTGCGCTGTCCCCAAGTCAAGTCCATTCAATCCGAACCCGTTACGCGAAAAACGTAACAATACATTAAATTAAAATACGTCTTTTTTTTGACTTATTGATAATGTCTTTCGGGGATTTAAATCGAAGGTCTCAATTTTTAAAAATATTTAAGTCAGTTTGATAAATTTCTGTATTCCTGCTTGGTCAAGCTTTTACTAATGTTAGATTGACTAATGTTAACGATTCTTGATATAACGATAGATTGACTAATGTTAACGATTCTTGAGATATGTGGACGCAATGTACAAAAAAATTGAATTGATCAAATTGATGTAGTTTTCGTAGCTGGAAGTTTTGTACTAGACACCAGATTGAGACTGTTGGAGTCATTCAAATTATATATTTAATGGAAAATGTATATTGCGACTTTAGCACGTACTGAATATGCTACTATGCTTAAATATCAGGCTGAGAAAGGATGTAAAATTGTAAAGTAAAGCAGCTTCTTAGATGACATGCTCTTGTATGCGTCTCATTCTCATCAAGACATGGATGCAATAAATCGAAAAGTGTTAATAATAATATTTTCTCGTTAAGTATTGAAATTATATGGTTACTAGTTAGTTAACATTTTTAAAATTGCAATAATATGATATATAGATTTGTATCTAATAAAGATATATCTTTCAAGATTTCAAAATATTTTTTTTTCAAAACTGACGAATTAAACAAAAATACGTGGTTTCTTTAAATTATATTGAAAAGTAAGATTTGATTAAACGTTAATATTTGGAAAGTAGATAAAATTTTATTTTTCAAACTAATAGTTGTCCTATTTGCATTAATATCTCATTATTAATTAAAAAAATAATTGGTGTATTTTAAATAGTCACTATTGGGGAAATACTAACTTCATGAACAATATATTCTATGTTAATTGAATCATATTTGAATAATTTCTTATTTGAATTAGAATGATTTGAATGATATCAAATCATAAATGTATACTCGTGGTATTTTAATTCTATCCCTAAAGGACAATTTTCTCTATTTATTTTTCGTTTTATTAAAAAAAAGGATTATTTATGTAATTAGCACTAACAAATAATCTTAATAATCTTTTCTTTTTCAAGCTAATAGTTGCTCTATTTGCAATAATAACTCATTATTAATTAAAAATAATTGGGGTATTTTCAATAGTCACTATTGTGGAAGTAATAACTTCATGAATAATATATTTTAAGTTTATTGAATCATATTTAAATAATTTCATATTTGAATTAGAATAATTTGAATGATATCAAATCATAAATGTATACTCGTGGTATTTAGATTCTATCCCAAATTACAATTTTTTCTATTTATTTTTCATTTTAATAAAAAAATATTTATATATTGAGCACTAACAAATAATCTGAATAATCTTTTCTTTTTTAAACTAATAGTTGTCCTATTTGCATTAACAACTCATTATTAATTAAAAAATTATTGGGATATTTTCAATACTCACTATTCAAGAAGTAATAACTTCATGAATAATTTATTCTATGTTAATTGAATTATGCTTCAATAATTTAAATGATATCAAATCATAAAGGTATACTTGTGGTATTTTAATTCTATCTCTAAATGACGATTTTTTTCTATTTATTTTTTGTTTTAATAATAAAAAAAGAATTATTTATATAATCAGCACTAACAAATAATCGGAATAAGTATAAAGCAAAGGATAAAATATTTTCTAACTGAATAGGAAAAAAAGTTACCATCTAGGTAGAAAACTCCATGCTTAGGCTTTAGAGAGGAAGAAGGAAAATGATAAAACTGATAAATGACTTAGAGTATAATTTTTGATCGAGAGAAATGTGGCTTGTCTGCTTTTCTTAAGAAAATTGGAGAAGGGGGAGGAAAGAAGAGAAGGGATATCCTTCCAACCATAAATAATTTTTTTCCAGAAATCTGAAATTCAAACGAACACTCTTTTGGATCACGTTTTATCCTTGTGAAATAAAACAGTTGTGGCTCTCTTATTTTACCACCGAGTCTTGAAACATTTTCTTGTGGCATAATTAAATTTTGACGACCCTGGCCCTGCCACCATTAATATTTCCTCCGAAACCCAAAAAAGGCAATCGAAATAACAGAGAGAAAAGAACTTAAATTTAGCCAAAAACATGTTTAACGTTTTGGAAGAAATTAACTTTTTCTGGCTCTTCCATCCTTGCAGCGGCTTCGTGGAAAAGAGTGAAAAATTCCATTGTGGAAATGAATTCGAATAATTTGAGGCCTTTTCCGAAATATTTGAGAATCATTTAATTTATTTATTATTATTATTTACTTTTTTGCTCGTTTTGTGTAACATCTGGCGAATATAATGTTCTATTAAATATAAAGGGTTGATTTTTCTTTTCAAAATATAATGTTTCACTAAATATAATTTTGAAAATTCTTTTCTGAAGTAGGGATGTTAAGTTCTTAATTCAAATTTCATGGACAGGCATGTGCAATTTTTGTAGCAGCAATTGAAACAGGTATACTAGATATTTCTTTTTTGATTGTTTTTTTCTCTTATGTCTTGATGCATTAATAAAAAAAGGAGGCATTGTATATATTGTCATTATTATCTTTTTATAATTTATTAATTTTTTTAGCTTTCAAAATTAAGTTAATCGTGTTAAAATATGTGCTCAAGAAACATAAAAATAATAAATTTGTGTATGTCAAATTTAATAACAATTACATCAGATTAATTAGATCTGCACTGAAGTTAAAAAATATTATTGATAATTATATTTAAAATGTTTATTTTGATTTCATTAAGATGCGTAAAAAGAGAGATATTCGGAAATAAAATGAATATCAATAAATCCCTAATCTTTTTTTAAAATTTTAAAATAATATGAAAAATGTAAATTAGTTTAAAGTAGTGTAAAAATGATCTGCATTAATATTTTCAAAAATTTTATGGAAAATAAATCTGTACTTACATTAACTTTTAATTAAAAATTTGAAAACACTTTCTTAATGAAGATTTTTTTAATTGGAGGTAATTATATATGAAGTATGCTAAATCTAGATGTAATAGTTTGTTAGATCTTTGTTCTAACGATATTTGAATTATAATTTTATTATTACTATCTTAAACTTTTCGTTTAAAAATAGCACCCCAGATTACAATCATTATCATGTTAAAAATACCAAATAGTTAAAGTTTAAACATCAGCCAAATAATTTCTCTTTCCCTTTTATGACTTAAAAATTTAGTTCGAAACCAAATAAACTTCCAAAATATCATTCAAAGTTACAATCTGCTTCTCTTAAATTAATCATAAATTTTATACAAATTTTTTACTAGTAACTAGTAGTACTAATTATTTATACTTTAAAAAAACCTTTTCATTAAAAAAACCTTTGTTATAGAGAATTTACTATCTATGTATAAAATTTAATAGTTTTAGATCTAACAGCATGGTTTGGTATCTAGTTTTGAACAATATTTTTTATGCCGCGTGTCTTCTTATGGGTGCCGTATGTCTTTATATGGAAATAGTGTTCCTGATAATAAACATTATATTGCTGTAGTCAAATTCTATACTATATTTCAGCATAAAATATTTATAAATTTGATTCTACACAAAATAAAGATTAAAAGGAAATCTGCAACGCATATTTCAATGTATCATGTCATAACATAATTTCTTAAACAGCCAAGCACCACGTGCTCGTGCGAGTTAAATTATATTTTTATTCATTTTAATCGTTTCATTGAATGAGTCACTTTAGTAGTGCAAACGATAAAAAAAACTTTGCCTCGCATTGATTGTTTTTTTAAAAAAAAATATCACATTTCCTATTTATTTCATTTCATATAATCCCATGCTCAAAATTACATTTTCTAGGTTTTATTTACTGTAATTATTAACTTATTTTTTTATCAGAGCTTTCGTAAATGCAATGGCGACGCGTTATTAAAAGCTGTTTTTTTCAGATGCTCGTGCAGATAATAAGATTTAAATTTTTTTGCCGACGGATTTTTGTTGACGCTAAAACCTCATCTCCAAACAACAAAATGTTCTGACACTACAATAAAGCTTTAAAATTTAACTCAAAGCTTCCATTTTCTGTTCATCAATAAACAAAATTTTCATATTTAGTATTTAACCCTTAGTAGCCTGATTTACGAAAGTGATTTAATATTACTGTCTTTGCTTGAGGGTCTAGAGGAAGGGAAAAATAGCTAAAAAATCACAATATTTTTTTTACATATTTATTTAGAAAAAAAAAAGCAGGTATCAATTTTTATACTTCAGGCATTAACACCATAAAGAAATCAGATATAGCTATGCATGAAATAATGCGAAACATTGATTGTTTTTATTATCGTATTATTGTTTTTATTATTTTATTTTTAAAAAATCAAATTTGTATTCAACAAAACTTTTAGTAAAATGTGTTTACTTGTTCACTTTGCCGCGCGAGTAATATGTCATAGATAAAATAAAACAATAATGGCATTTGATTTTTTAAAAATTTCGTTGCAAAGAATATTATACAACAGTAAAATACGTACAGCCAACCTATAAAAAAACTAATAGTAATGTGAACATTCGGTTTAAAAGATTGGTATCAAAATTGAAACTCTAAGTTATTAAGGGTTAAGCAAAATAAAGCTCTAAAGCTTAACTCAATCAATCTTTTATTTATCAATTACCAAATTTTTCATGTAAAGTATTTAATGAAAAATACTTTACATGAATATACATCTCTGTATTGCTAAAATTGGTCATTGATAACAAATAATTAATTTATTGATTTCAACAAACATATGTGAATTATTGAAACGACCGAAAACTTGTCATTTCAAGATTCATGCAACATTGTTGAACAGCGAATGGCAAGCACCTTAGACAGCAAATTTGCTGAAGATGCGGAAGCCTTTCGCAAGTGGGCATGAGCAGCTAGTTATCTGTTTATGACAAGCCATTAACCCGCACAATACATCACGTGACAGTGCGTGCCCAGTTATGCGAAAATGCTGACTTTGACTCATGGACCATGCCTAAATACGGCTCATTGTTTCGGAAAAGGCTTTGTGTTTCGGGGGGCACTTCCGACAAGAATTTAGATTGTTCATTTCCTACTAACATTAATTAGGTATTGAGGGAAATTTGCACTAAATTTGATGAGAGTTTCTACTATTTAAATTAAAAATTTTTCGATATGGATTCATGAATTTTACGATAATTCCTTCTTTCTTGTAATATTGAAGAAAAGGAATTAATTGAAGCTTTGATAACAATAATTTACTTTGCATGAAAATACAACTTTTCCTAAAGTTTAAATATTTATAAATAATTAAATACTATACATTGAAAACAATCACACAATTCATAGACATTCTGAATGAAATCATTAAACTTCATGTGATACAATATAATCGCACTAGTAAAAACTAATAATGTAACACAGCGGGCAATAAAACAGAAAGTAAAATCTATCTTCTAACTTCATATCCACTTAACATTGATGGAGTAGTAACCCTAACATTTCCGATTTATTTTTCTACAATTAGTGTTATTTTCTCAAGAAAATACACCTTCAAAATCTTTTAGTTGAATTAAAATATTGCCTGTTAATAGATTTCTCATAATTTCAAAAGGTTTTAGAAGTAGAGTTAGTTATAATAGGATTATAACTAACTCTCTTTCTAGGAGCTCCTAGAAGGAGAATTAGGATATCCTAGAATATCCACCCTTTTAATAAGAAATTAATATACTATTTTCATTATTTATGGTTGATTTACTACTTATATATGAACCTTCTCTGACATTTTCTTTCATATCTCAGTCGTTGAAAAATCACACATGCGCAGTGTGTTCTGATTGTGACAACTGTATTTTCAATGGGTAGGAAACTTAACTAATTTTGATAAATTGATTTGTTGTTTTCTTTTATTTCAGGTACACACAGTAAATAAATTGCTTTTATGTTAGTTACACATTATTCGTACATAAATAAATGAAATTTTTCTTTGTTCACCTAAGTAGGAATTTACTTAATTTTTTTGTTAAATATTTTGGAACAAATTGTTTTGCACATAGAAAAGTGCCAGAAGCAAGGTGAATGTAGAAATTAAAATTTGATGTTGCAGTAATCGTAAATCGTAATACTTTAAAGTCGGCAAAAATTAAGAAAAATAAATAAAATATTTTAGTTTTTTTATTATTTTTAACTCAAAAATATATCTTAAAAATGCTACCTTTTCAGAGAAAGTAGATATAGTATTGAAGAAAATAGAATTCAACTCACTAATTGTATAAATAGTGTTAAAATCCAGACTACGATATGAAAAATAGAATTTTCTGAAAACTATATTGGGTAGTAAATAGAAATATCTGTTACAAAACAACATAATAAATCAATTCAATGTAAAAAAAAATTCATAAAAATTAAAATAAACTTTAAAAAAACCCTAAAAGAATTAGTCTTAAATTTGTCTGTACTTTATGTTTTCCCTTTCTTCTTTGTTTTTTCTGATTGGGAATTTTTCGTATCTCTGTTTTTCGATTTACTTATTTTTTTTATTCTGTATATTTTCTTTCTAGTTGAGTATTCTTTTAGACGTGTACTTTTGCAACTGAATTCTTTGTATGTACATTTATTTGTAGTAATTATCAATTAACTAAATTAAATTAATTTGATACAGTCTTATAGTTGTTTACTTCTAAAGAATTATTTTGAATTTGATTATAAGAATAAACATGTTTAATGCAGTTGTTTTCGTCATTGTCTTTGCAAATACAGTTAGATAAACATTGGTAGCACCAATTGAATGGAACTATATAAATTGGTGTGTATACTTTATGAATCGTATGTATTACGCATTTCTGATTAATGAATCTTAAGTATTATGCATTTCTTAGTAATAAGTCTTATGGATTCTAAATTTCTTTTTTTAATTTATTAAGAAACTCAAAGTTTTCTATCTACTTCATTAAAAATGTTATTCAGAATTATTGAATTTTTTTAACGATTTGTTATCATTTTATCATATAATCCTTGATAACAACTTCTGTGCTTCAAACGAAATGTTAACGCGTTTCCATTTTGTAGTTGCATTACATTCTGAATTGTTTATTTAAATATTTACTTTTTTTCCTAAGTGAAAGATTTTTCTTTTCTTCAAAGTGAAATATCGAGAAACTTTTCATCTGCCTTTCCATTAATGTCATTCATGCTTTCATAAATTTCAGAAAATGCAGAAAGAGCATAAATATTCTTTGACTTAAATATTCATGAAACACATTTGGAAATAAATTAAGACATGTTGCCATTTGGACAGCTTAAAACATTCAGAAAGGGTGGAGTTTTTCTGTAAATATGATGTTGAAACTATCCTTTTATGTGTATCTGGATGTAAATGTCAAAAAGGCACGCGACAGAAATTCGAAAAAAAGATATCATCAGTGTTTACCTTAAATGCAAGATATCATGACTGAAAGGCAAGAAATCTAAAACTCATATTTTCCCACTTTTATTTTATCTAAAATTGTGAAATAGAGTAAACCTCCAAAAATACTTTGTGACTTATTTTAGACTTTTATCAGAATTTTGTAAATGTTGTCTATATCATACAGATGATGAATTAGTGCATAAATGTGTAATGATATATGATTAAGTTTTTTTCTACATGATTTAATTCTCTGACTAATATGGTGGGGATATTTTAATCCCATCTGGATATTTCACAGATAGCAGCAAAACTGGAATTTGTTTTCTGTAAAATATATACTAAAATTATTTTCTGGACATTATCTAGTGTTCATAATTTTATAAAGTAAAAAACTTATTTTTTTATTTGCATCAAAGTTTGGTAAATGTAGGCTGTGTTCTAGATAGATAAATAGAAAGCTTTTGGAAAAGAGCAAAATATGTTGGAACTCTATTTGTTAAACTATAATATACATTTATAT
>JAOUZG010040215.1:6243678-6263101 GCA_026289955.1 Argiope argentata
CTACATATTACTGATACTACTTATTATACTACCTATTACTGAGTACTGCATATTACTGATACTACTTATTATACTACATATTACTGAGATATAACTTTTGAAAATGAAGTATAGGTAATTGTTGGTAAGATAGCCTATCTTATGTAACTTAATGATTTTAAAAAGCATGGGTATACAATTTTGAGACAAAAATGAAGCATGAACATATTTTAACATTTTACAAGCTTTTAACATGTTCTGTTTTTCAGTGGTATTATAAGCAACAGTTTTATTAAATTTAACAGGATAATGGGAAAAAGTTCCAGAGCACATTGTATCATATATTATATGATTTATTTGAACTATAATTATAACACTATGAAAACAGAAAAGAAAATTTCAATCATTTAAATACGATAAAAATGTCAAAATCATGGAAACTGGATTTTAGATCTGTATTCAATGAAACTGAATAGTTTCTTTGAATATAGATTAAAGAAATTATTATAGACAAGCATTTGGATGTAAAATAGGCGCAGAACCAACAAGTACGTGCAACAAATTTTTGAGCTTTCATCTAAATCCGAGTATCAATTCAGAAATCGCCTAGCCACATATTTCAAGTCAACTTAACCCTCTCAATTCTGTAATAAATTATTGTCTACTTAAGAATAATATTAATGTTGATAAGTTAATGACATTGATGATTATGAAGATGTTGTGCCCACTTCAGAACGGAAGGAGGGCGCAGTAGCTTCTGAAAGAATGGACTCCTGAGTACCCGAGGGCAGAAGTCTGACTTCTAGCTCACATGAAGATGACACACACTTTTCACATTCGCCTGCACAACCCCTTATAACCCACAAATGGAACATAGTAGAACAACTGTGTCCTAATTGAGACTCGAACCCGGGACGCCCAGATAACGAGGCGCTTCGTCTGTGACAGGACGCAGGCGTTAATGATATTGATAAGCCTATATATATATTTTTTCAACAAAATTAAACCTCATAGCATTCTTTATATAGCACAGCAAATAACATTTTCTGTAAGTGATCGTCTCAGAAAAGTTGAGAATAACAAAAATTTACAAAGGACGTTCCATAACTCAATGTATTTCTTAATGTTCTTTAACGATATATTTTTTCAGCTTACAACTATGATATTTTGTAATTTAAATGTCATTTTGATAATTTAAATGCGATAAATAGAGCACAATCAGCAGAACTAGGCTTGAACTTTTTAAATCTTTATTATACAAATTTAGAAAGGAAGATCTGTAATCTAAACAGCTTGTAAGCTAACAGCTACAAAGAACAAAATAATATGAGCATGAAGAATTTGAGACATGCGATAAGAATTTCGTTTCGATGCATCGATGCTGCTTTCTCAAGTCAACATGATCTCTATTTCAGAAGATATATTAGGCTGTAAAAACTAATGATAAATAATGATGTTAACGATTTTTAAAGGCAGAAAAATGTTGAAAACGGTAAAACCTGCATTACAGTTGTTTCTAATGTCATTATTAGAGACACAAAATTATGGGCAATAATAAGCTGTTTAAAAGTAAATAACTCGACCTTCAGAATTTTAATAGTTGATTAACAAACATCGCAGTTTTTCTCTTAGGAATATCATTACATATCTCTCTATCACATAAAGAAAACGACGATCGTAAAAGTTCGTCATCTTCCCTACACCAGATGGTTCCACCAGTCGCTTTAACATCCTTATTTGGAAGTAATACAAAGGATATAGCTTCCAATCTGCTTCAGGAAAAAGGAAGAAAACGATTTCATTTTCTAATAAATCATACACTTCGAGAAAAAAAATTTCTTAGGAAAAATTCTGAGGTATGTGTGCTCTTTTCTCCCATCAGATTGCGATGAAACTGAAAACCTTTTTATTTGATCCGTGACGATACCTATTCAATAAAAGGGTCGTAAATATTTTATATCGCATCATAAAAATAATCGCTCGACGTCTAAATCTCAGATAATGACACTTCATCGCAGCAGCATTTGAGCCATTTGCTTCGTTCCGATCCGCTGAATGCGTGAAATGATATATTTATTGCTGGCGACAGTCGTACAATTTTTACAACATGTATTTAAACATATGTGCAGATTAAGTCTCCGAAAACCCACGGCTTAGATGAATGTTTTATAAGCGTATCTTGTTTTGATTAAAGCTGGGATATTGCGTTTTAAAGCAGATACAATCTGTGGCTCAGTTCGAATTCAATTTCGGGTGTTTACGGTTTGAACTGATAGAATGGATCTTGATATTTTTTTAACTCACATAATCGCCACGTGCTTATTTTTTTTCTATATTTATCCATCAATACTTAGTTTAACACTCTTTGATGACATTTAATTTGCTTTTTTTATAATACAAGTTTCATCGATGTAATTAATTCAAACCATTTTTATTACTTCATCAAATATTTAAACTTTTGAATTCACTTTCTTAATTGGCAGAATTTTTTAAATGCTAATTATGTAGAGAAGTTTCGTATCGCAAAACAATTGGAAATTGTTTATCCGAACAATATTCTTATAATGTCAAGGGGCTCAATTTAATTTAGTGAATTTTATTTAAAAAATTATAAATTTCAAGTAACGCTTAAAAGATTTAAATTAAATTACAAACAAATAATCTGAATTCCAAAAAAAGAAATAATTTGTGGGTCAATTCGAATTCAATTTCGGGCGGTTACGGGTTGAACTGATAGAGATGATCTTGATATTTTTTAACTTACATAATCGCCACGTGCTTATATTTTTTTCTATATTTCTTCATTGATACTTAGTTTAAACACTCTTTTATGCTATTTAATTTGCTTTTATTATAATACAAATTTTATCGTTGTAATTAATTTCAAAATTTTTTTATTACCTCATAAAATATTTAAACTATTGAATTTACTTTCTTAATTGGTAGAATTTTTTAAAAAAAATGCTAATTATGGGGAGAAGCTTCATATCACAAAACAATTTGAAATCGCTTATCCAAACAATGCTCTTATAATGTCAAGGGACACATTTTAATTCAATGATTTTATTTAAAAATCATAAATTTCGAGTAATGCTTAAATGATTTAAATTAAATTAAATACAAATAATCTAATTCAAATAATAGAAATAATCTATGGCTCAGTTCGAATTCAATTTTGGGCGTTTACGGCTTGAACTGATAGAGAGGATCTTGATATTTTTTTAACTTACATAATCATCACGTGCTTATTTTTTTTCTATATTTCTCCATCAATACTTAGTTTAACACTCTTTTAAACTATTTAATTTGCTTTTATTATAATACAATTTTTTGTTGTAATTTTTATTGCTGTGATTATTGTTGTAACCCTTTTTATTACCTCATCAAATATTTAAACTTTTGAATTCACTTTCTTAATTGGCAGAATTTTTTTAAATTCTAATTATGGGAAGAAGTTTCATATCACAAAACAATTTGAAATTGTATATCCAAACAAGGCTCTTTTAATGTCAAAGGACTTAATTAAATGAATTTAATTAAAAGAATCATAAATTTCAAGTAATGCTTAAAAGATTTAATTTAAATTAAATACAGTAAATATTACCATCTAAGCAGTTGGTGTACTAATCTAATATAAAAATAACTTGAAAGACTTTTCTTTTATATCTCGTCCTGTTTTTGCATCGAGAAAATTTATTCCAATTGAAACTTTGAAATCTTTTTTTGAAAAATTCGTCGACTGCATTAAAAAAAGGAAAAATGAAGTTCGCTTTTCATGTGCGATAATTGTGGGATGAGACATATGTCTAGATTTGTTAGTCTCTTTAACTATTTTTTTCGTTTTACCCTCTATCTTTGAGAATTGTTTCCACATTTTATTTTATTTTTGTTAAGTTTTAATTTTTTTATAAAATAAATTAAATTAAATCAGTTTTATTTATTTTTCTTTTAAATAATGTTTTTTTTTTAAAAAAAATATGAGTCAATGGTAGATACTAAATGGTATATGACACAAGTATTAAATAGGATATTACATGGCGTGATGTCCAAATCACAGCTAAACGTTTACACTCAAAAAGATATCAATGAAATTTGAATTACATAAGAAAAATAGAGCCATAACACCTATTTTCTTAGTTTAACACTTTTTACCATAATCCATGAGCCCTGCAGAATAGGTTCTATAAACCCCCGTTCCGACGGCAAGTTCAAACATTGAGTCTAGCATATCTTCTTCTTCTGTACAGCTGACCGCCCCGTCACCACTAAATGTAACAGTATCGACAGGATTTGTTGTGGCCGACTGCGTGCTGTAGCAATGTCCATCCTTACAATGACCGAATTTGTCAAACTGATATTCTCTTCAAGATAATTGATCCCAAAGTGGTCATAAACTGATCACTTCCTCCTCTACAAACTTACAAATAGTTGGAAAAAAACTGGCAATTTTAGACATCATGTCTTTCAAAGTCCTAAGATTACTTGGTACCATCAGTACTGAACTCAAGTCAATATTTACAACTAGCAGATGTTTTCTATGTTCGGAGATTTCTTTACTTTCCTTTAAATAGTGGTAAGCAGTACCGGTTCCTCCACAAATGCATTTATTTTCCCGCATTCTTTCAAAACTTTGGAAATATACAGGGAATCTCCCATGTCCTGATATAATTTGGATTAGCAGTTGATGGTATCTTCTTATTTTTATTTCTGGATTAGGAATAAAATCGTAAGTTACTCTTCAAAAGTCTAGCGTATTCTCTTCCTCTCTCATTTCTAATTTCCTGAGGTTTTTTGATGTCGCTTCATTTTAACGACCGTTTGTGGCAATCTTTTGGTATAATTCTACAAACAATAAGGGCCACTGTGGCCTGGAGATAGGATCTCGGATCGTGAGCCGTAGGATTTTAGGTTCAAAACTCCATTTTACTGAAGAACCACCTTGAAAAGGGGTCTGTTTCACATTAAATCCAACGGGGGGGGGGAAGTCCTCCCATTGGTCTGGAGTGAAGAAGGGGGTATTAGCTCAATTTTTGTCATCTGACCGCAATTCAAAATTATGAGGTCTGTCCCAAAACAGCTCTATTTTTGCTTTACAACTGGACTTTAAAATAACTAAACTAGTCCGTAGGCTAGAATGGTTTTGCAAGGAGTCAGATGACCGATTTAAGACAATATCGGTGCATGCAATGGGCAATGGGAGTGGCTAAGGATGGCCAGTTTGACCTTTGTCTGCACTAAACAAGCGTGGAAGTCATAAAGCGTGGTGATCAACGGTATCTTCGAAGAGAAAGGGGAATCATCCACTATTCATATTTGTCATTTTTAATTACTTTTGTAAACGAGATAACTAAACGGGAGACATGTGAGATTAAGAAAAGAAATAGGAATTAGTTTCTTCAGATATGCGAACGTAAATAAAAGTTAGCTTTAAGAAAAATAAAACATTATCATACAATATGCTGTCATTTAAAAATTAGTTAAAAAGGCAAATGGATTTCTGTGTACCAACTAAGTTAAAATAGAGCCGGTAAACTCTCCGAGAACTCTATTAAGAATTATTTCAACAAACGATAATAAAAAATATTTCAACACGCCAATATTAAAACATATCCTTTTGTACAATTGAACTCTTATTTAGTCTCTCATAGGAGACAGAAGATCAAACAACTAGTTATTTTTGGAGATTAATTGGCTCTCCGGAAATATTACTATATATTGAATTTCATTTAGATTACTCAGAAGTAATTTCATGTTCATGATTCTGTTAAAATGTCACAGATAAGAGTCTTATTAGTTATAATTTTCTCATATTTGGCTTGCTTTTTAAATACATGAACGTCTATAAAAGATATCAGTTCGATGACATTATAGCACTATTAAAATATAAACATCCGATTTATTAACTTCTAAATTTGGTGGTATACTAACATATTTAATAATAAAGTAATCTACTTAGATATTAAACAAATTCTTAAGGTTTCAACAACGGAAAAAAACTAATCGATCAAATATTTAATGAAAGAATCAGATCTATTGAAAATTCATTTACAAGAAATAAATACAATAATTACAAAATCAATAATTAATTACTATGAGACAGGTTTATTTTTAACTTTCATGATTGAATAGATTGGCTTTTATCTTTAAAAAAGAATTTTTAAAAATTAATCTCAATTTTAATTAAAAGTTCTTATAAATGGTTGTTGAATTCCAAATACCTCCACTCCATTTATCATATATATATATATATATATGGACTATAGAGAGCCAATACACGCAAACATTGGTCTTTATTATTTAAAGAGGTTAGATTTTAATAATAATTACTACAATTAATTCATTTTGAAAACTGTTTGGTGGCAAAATAAATAATTTTATGTAAATAGACTTTTTTGAACTCTATGATATAGTTTAACAGATTGCGTGTGAAAAGTTTTTAAAAACTTTATAAACAGTTGTGGTTTTCAAAACGTGAGACAACAAAGTAGAAATTTATTCAAAGTTATGTAAAAAAATCTTTAGTCACATACCTATTATACGATGTTAATAATAGTTCCCAAGCAATTGCAACTTAATCATATTCAAAAGAAACAAGAATTCAAAGGAATAGGAAAAAACATTTCTCTTGAAGAAATTTTGCAGAACACAAACATAAAAGAATTTACAGAATATTTAAATATGCAAATTGGGCAAGTGGGAATTGAATAAATTTGACCTTAATATCTTATAAAAGAGTTCGAGAACAGAGTTATTCTTTACAATGAAAGTTTAAAAGGTACAGTTGTCATGGAAACGTTAAATATTTATAAGGATTATATTATATTTCATATCTTTATTGCTTTTGAACTTTCTATATATTAACCTAAATTGCATCTGAATGCTTTATTTAGAACCTTATATTATTGATGTTGCCATACTGTTCCAATTAAAGACTTATTAAACTAATCCAATAAATTTCCAAATTTTTAATAATTCTAACAATATCTTTATAAAAATGCCAATAATAAGATATTAGAATATATTTAGAAGACTGCCTAATCATAATAGGAATAACATTTAAAAGAGAGTAATGCTTTGAAATCTTTTATGAGCTAATTTTGTGAAATGCGTTCTAATCTTTAATTAAAAATTCATGCTTTATAGCATTCTTGCGAAACCGCTGGTAAACAGCAGTAATGAGTCCTGATCTGCTGATTCTGCCTGACTCGATACGCGTAGGTAATCAAAGTGGCACTTTTAAGGCTGATTTATTCTCATTCCCAGGGACTTATGAGTAGAGGAACTGGGATTAGACCTTAATGACTCTAATCCAAGGAAGGAGGACAATTTAGAGTTTACTTTGATGCTTTGGTTTGCAGAAGAATAGGGGATTTTCTGTCGCCAACGGAGAATGGTATTTCCTTCGTATCCCAAGGGACACTTTTGCTATTATTGTCCACGGTAGAAAGCATCGAACTTTGACATTAAAGGGACGGTAGTCTTATAAATAGTTCTGATTATATTGCTGTAGAAATTTTTAATGCAGGTGCTTCGTCCAATTGATCGAAACCCAATCAAGTTAATTACCAATATTCACATGATACAATTCAGAGAGGAAGAGATTGTGTTAATCGTTAAATAAATTAGTTTAAAAGCTTAGTAAAATTGACTATCTATAAATAAATTTAATTCAGCTTATTTTGCATCTTTTTTTAAAGTGTGATTTGGTTTTATTATTATGATGTCAGAATGTGATGTTGTTTATTGGATAAGTTTTTTGGCGTCAACAGAAATCCGTAGGCGAAAAATAAATTTTTTATTATCTGCACGAGCATTTCAAAAAATCAGCTTTTAATAACGTGTTATCATTACATTTACAAAAGTTCTGATTAAAAATAAGAAGTTAAGGACTACAATAAATGAAACCTAGAAAAATATCATTTTTAGCACGTGATTATACGAAATGAAATAAATAGGTAATGTGATATTTTTTTAAACAATAAATGCGAGGCAAAGTTTTTGAATCCTTTGCAATACTAAAGTGACTCATTCAATGAAACCATTAAAATGAATAAAAATATAGTTTAACTTGAACGATCATGGGGTACTCGGCCGTTCAAGAAATGATGTCCTGTCATGATACACTGAAATATGCATAGCGTATTTAATTTTAATTTTTTTATTTAAGTTTCCCTCAGAACATACAATCATTGCTTTTAAATAGTTAAAAATGATTGATATTTAATAGATAAATTATATCTTTAGATTTTGTCTTTGTAATTACAATATAATGTCTTTGTCAATTAAAAGCAAATTTTCTATTTAATACTTATGTCCGCTTTATAAATGTAATAAATTTATTAGAAATATATTAATAGTAATTTTCACCAAACATATGCATTAGATCTTTCATTCACAGAATTTTAAAGAAGAAGTGTAGTGTCAGAGCAGAGATTCAAGTTGCCATGTTTGTAAATTTAATGAACTAGAATAAATTATACTTGGTCACAGGTTAAACAGTTGATTGACATTTTATGCATCATCTTTATCATGATTAAATAATCTTCTTCTCGGTTAATAATCCTTAATCTTTCAGTCCTTATAGACATATTTGTAATGTGTATAAATTTGTCTTATCATCTCTATCCCAAATTGATAAATAAATATATTTGTTGCATTTATTTCAATAAAATATTATAGTTGAATATCTTTTTATCAATATACCTTGCATATGAAAAATGTTATAAATACTCAAAACTTGCGACATCCATCGGTTATTATTATTTCTTTTTGCAATTTAATGGCTAGTGGCAAACATGCTCTGTATTGATGCCAATGATTTATTGGAAACCTTAATTTTAATAATTGGGCAGTCATTGTAAAATCATATTGTTCAGATTGCATCTTAAGTTGTAATGATAACACCTACTACAATTTTGGTGTGTTTTCACAAAACATTTTTATGTATCTAATAGTTTAATCAGCGTCATTCTATTAAAATGATTGTATTTAAAAGCATCTTATTGATTACAAATGTAACTGCATTTGATCATTTTAAAATATTTTGTAAATCCGTTTTTGCTTTTTTAAAGATTTATGCCCTATTTTGAAAATAGAGTATTTGTAAAGTTTTTATACTATTTACTACAATGAGTCGGCAACATTTGCCTTTTGTGATATGCTACATTTCACATTTTAGGTTTTTTTCAAGGGCTTCTCTTATATTAGTGATTATGGATTTTTATTTGGTTTAGTTTACATTTATTGTTTTTTATTGCTTCATTTATGCGGGTCTTTATGAGAAGTGTATTAATATATTAGAAGTATATTATGAGAAGTATAATATTTTTTAATATGTTTCATCATAAAATTTACGAATTTATGAATCGTTCTTATATTGATTATGACTGTGTTTAATATGGCTCAAGTACGTATCTCATCTGAATATAAATTGTTCTTATCCCTTATTTGAAGGTTTTGATCGGGTTCGCACCACACATTTCTTGTAATTACATGGAGTATTAACAAATATCATTTACTTGAAGAGTTAGTTGTCAATTGCTTACTACTTTAAAACTATTTCAGCAAGCAAATTCCTTGGAGATTTAAACTTCTAAATCAATGTCTCAACAGACTTTCTAATGCTCATTCTTCTAGAATAATTTCTAGGTCTTTGAATTATTTTCTTTCTTTGAATTACACTTAAAATAAATGTTTGATAGTTTTAAGTTCCATTAAGATATTATATAGAACTTTCCTCCTTGGAATTTATCGTTTGTCAGTATGCAATACGATTAATTCAGTTATTTTTCAACGAGTATTTCAGTACCATTATTTCAATATTCTGACTTTAGAACCCTTTTAGCAATAGTTCAGAAACTAATATAGGTATAATATTTTAATTAATGGGGACGTTAGCTGTAATAACAAACGCCCTCCAATTTGTCTAGTTTATAATATAGAAACAATGGTAGGATTATATGCTCTAAAATACATCTCTCATTATCAATAAAAATTATGTATTTATAGAGATAGTATGAATTATTTCCAACCATATTGGTGACAGTCGGGAAACATTGTGTGAATAGCTGGAAAATATTGAATTGCACCTATCCGATATTATAGACACAGTTTCATTATTTAAGAACAGAGTTTTTGGTTTTCTGACATTCAAGCATTCTAGGCAGTGAGAAGCAGAATCTAAAACCCAGACAACTTCGGTTGCTATGGAACATGTCATTTCTTTTTAAATATACTGTCTTTAGAATACCGTTATTAAATGGAAGGAAAATTTAAATGTGCTAATTAATTATAAATTTTACCACATTAAGGCAACTATTAAGTTTCTACCAATTTTACCTTCTCTATGATACATTGTTAAATTAACAGAGTTCCGAATTGAATAAAAAATACATTTACATTCCATTTTCTCGCCAAGTATTTTCTATTCAAACAAGTATCAGTGCATACAAAATGTAACATAAGTCAAATTGGTGACTATATTTTAACAAAATGTCTTAATTTTAACTCCTTTCGCTTAAACGTTTTAAACTGTTTATTAAACGAAAGAAGATGATTGTGAGTAAAAGATCACACTGAAACTTTCGTTTCTTTTTTTAAAAAATAGTGGTAAATAATTTAAAATTAAACCATGATATGTGCTTTATATAACTTTTCCCAGATATGATAATTTCTGAAGTATATATTTTTTGTTCAATTTTTTATTTAATCTCCGACTTATTCAAAGAATTTAAAACTTATTGCTACTTTTATTACTAGTTAGAATAATTTTACCTGGTTTTATATTACAATTACTTGTTATAAAGGGCACGAGATTTTCCATGATAAAAAGTATATTCAATTCCTTTTTATGTTTCCTTGGGGGCTTTATAATATTGTATTTCTTGAATCGCAGTTTTCTTCTTGTCAGTAGTTAGCTTTTTATTCAAAATGCGCAGTAATGTGTTTTGAATTTGCAATTGTTTTAGATTTATTGCTCAGTTCAATGCTATTATATTCTTAAATTTGCATTCCGATATTCTATTATCTGTGAAAAATTATTACACACTTTTTGTTCTTAGCTCGAATTGGATCAGAAGTGACAGCTCTACTAAATATGTAATAAAAAAAGATTCATATTTAGGGATTTTTACTTTTAAATTTCCTTAA
This sequence comes from Argiope argentata, assembly GCA_026289955.1. Lineage (NCBI taxonomy): Eukaryota > Metazoa > Arthropoda > Arachnida > Araneae > Araneidae > Argiope > Argiope argentata. The sequence goes on from JAOUZG010040215.1 coordinate 6,254,806, forward strand.
ATAAATTCAAATATATCCTATAAAATGCACGTTGAACTCATTAAAGCCATTGTATATATGTATTTACTTTTTTTAAAACTTTATCTTCAAAAAAATGTGAAAGAACTCATCATTATTATTATGGAAATCATGGAAGCCTCTTAAAACAAATACAAATCTGAACAATTAAATTTACACAACACTTCTCATGCAAATCAAACTTTCTGACGAGAGAATTTTTTTGCTCCATTTTATATCAAATAATAAGACATCGAAACATCGAACTGTTTGTCTTCGATACTTTTATTCTTCCCATATTTTGTCATACCTTTTGATGAAAAATTACTTGTTTTCTTTCGAAAATACCAAAATCAAATTTCATTCATACATGAATCAATATGAGCTGTAAAATATAGGATATCTTAGCTTGTAGCATGTTCTTCTAGATTACACATTTCAATTCACTTCTTGAGTATATATTTTCTAAACCAGAGGTTCTCAAATGGTGGGTCGCGACCCCTAGGGGGGTCGCGTGATATGTCCGGGAAATTGGCGAGATGTGGAAGAAAAGTTTAAAGAAAATTATTTTATTGCTGTAGTTTTCATTAAAAAAGAGTACACATAAAGCTTTTAATATATATACAAGTTGGTTTTTGTGTTCTATTAGTTAATAGGATACATGAGCTTGTTTGGAATTAACCAATGTTTTAATGTTTGGAATGAGCTTTGTAACACATAAAGCAATGTCATTTTCCAGGGTCAAACGATTTCTTGATTTTTTTTAAAAATTTATCATTATGAAGAATCCTTATTCACAGTTGTAATATGAAAAAAAATGGCATCAAAGTTTTTAATGCTGTTGTGGATAGTTCTATGTAATTTTTTTAATACGTATTCAAAATCAATCGATATAAAATTTGTTAAAAGTTACTTTAGCTGAAATATCTATCAGTTGAGCATGATGAAGGCCACTTAGTTCAGCTTTTGCTACTGCTTGCTCACTGAAGGGATTGGCTATCCACACAACCCCATTCATATCCTTAACTGGAATTTAATCTGTAAACTGTTCAATTAAAATTTCGAGATGAGATGGTACTAGTAAAGAGAAAGATGAAATGTAAAGGGATGTGGTGCCAATACCCGACACATACTCTATGAAATCTTGAGTACATGTTAAATTCTCAAAATCTTCGTCAAAACTTTAAACAGATTTAAAACTTTGGGGGGTCACCAAACTACTTAGTCTAAAAAGGGGGTCGCAATGTCTAAAAGTTTGAGAACCCTTGTTCTAAACTGTATTTTTGGAAAAGCTTCTTACATCTTCAACAATGAAATTGAGTTATTTTAAGAAATAAAATTCCCAATTTAGTTTTTTTGTTCAGTTTAAAAGTTGCAAGAATTGAAATATTATATAAACAAATTTACTAATAATCTAGGTTTGTTCCAAAATTCGAATGCCTAACTGCTTATTCTTATAATGGCAAATACATTTTTCAATACAAATTTGTATTAAATAATCAGTTTAGTCACAGATAAGTTTTAATTCATGCCTTGATAATTGCTTTAATTTTGATTTTGGATTTCAGCTTTCTGTTATTTAGTAATACAAAAGATATCGATACATTATCTCAGGAACGATATTTTCCAGTAAATTCTCCCTTTCGGTTAAGCTTAATGCATTTATAGTGACCACTGGTCATTTCTTGTTGTTTCGAACTGGGCTAGTAATCAAAGATCCCGAGTTATACCCTACATCTTTTACTTCTGGGGAATATCCAGTGCGGCACATTAGGCAACAAAATGGCGGCCATTTTATTTATGGTAGCAATAAAAAGACCAAAATGGACCTTTGCCTTGGGCTTCTTGCATTTACCCCTTACTTCACCACAAGTTAGGTTGGGCATAGATTCAGATCTTAGGCGACAGACGCAAAGAAGATCAATAAGTGACTAGCCTCAAGACAGAAGATTCAATAAAAATATCGGCAAGAAGTAATAAAAAAAAAGAGAAATACTATAATCTGGAAGAATTCTATCAATATCTTCTTAGTTATTGAAGAAAAGGATTTTGATCTTAAAATAATGTTTTGAGAACTATTAAATGTTTCTTGAGAAAATATGATTAATGCGCGCAAGCGATTCGTTGAATTCAGTTCATGACATGACATGACATGAATCCAATTCATGACATGTCATCTGAAAGCGACACACACGCAAGTAAGATTAATATCTGACTATTTTCAGTTCAGAAAATTCAATAAATATTCTTGAAAGAAAAAAAATTACGAAAAAGAACGATTTCTAAAATCCTGAAGAATTCTAAGATTGTGTGGTAGTGCTCAGTTATAAAAAATGATATTGCGATAATATTTCGAGAGTTACGCATTGGTGCAGAGAAAATGTAAACATCGGGATTAAAATCATCGAAACTATTCTTTGTGTTCGGTAACATGGAAATTGCAGACGACGAACTCAGACATGATCAATGAATAACCAGACACGTTTTCGAACCGAAAGATATATTTATAAAATCAGATATAAAAACAAGTATCTATAATATTGAATAATTCTAAAATATATACTTGCATTTAGATTTCTGAGTTATGCATAAATGTTTTTGATATCGTAATAAGATTATATAATGATTTTTAGAAGAATGTATAAATTGAGCTTAATATAGTAAGATACTATTTTTTAATAGAATTGATTCCTTATGATATTATTATGAATCCATATATCATATTATTATGAATGAATCCATACATCCATATTATTATGAATTCATACAATTATCTTTTCATATATTTATTATTATGAAATTGAAAAAAAAACAGTGGGTAATTATTCCTTATAAGAAATAACATGCCTGTTGAAATTCCTTGCATCTTGAATCCGCAAACATGTTCAAAACATATGTGTTTTAAGAAGAAAATAAATTTTATGATAATATGTAAACAATCGTAAAAAATATAGCATCTCGACTGAATACGAGTTGACTAAAGAACAGAAAAAAACTGTGTCCATTGCTATCAAAATGCAAAAAAAAAAAAAATAAAAAAAAAAAAATAAATAAAAAAAATAAAAAAAATAATAAAATATAATTATTCTTTTTGAAAATAAGTTGTGATATGTAAATAATTATCATTTGTCATTTCTATAAAAATTTCAATTATGATGATTATTTGTTGAATAACAATATACTTTACATATAAATAAAAATGATATACAATATAAATATAGATTTATCAAGAAATTTGAGGTACTCAAGATTCAGTTGTGAATTACATATTAGATATTATTTTTAAGAAATATTATTATATTATTATATGCTAGTCATTCAAAAAATATATAACATAAGATATTTATTATTTCATTATACAAATTATAGTTTAGGTGAATTGATAAATCTCTGTAATAATATTCATTTGAATATGAACTTTGATTAGAAAGGATTAAAATTATTTGATACAGAAATTATTAATATATTTCTGAATTAAAAAGTCATATAATTATTGTTCAGTCGATGACGTATTAATTTAAGAGAAATTAATTACATAAAATGATGGTTCTTCAGCTCTAAAGAAATAAAAATGAGCATTATTCTTGGCCATTCACTACAAATGCTTCCTTTTTTTGATCCTATGATAGATTATGGAATATTAATATTTCTTAAAATTTTTATTTTATTTGGTCAGCCATTTATGACAGATTATTTAAAAAGATATGAATGCAAAAAAAATCTTTTCTAAGAGAAGTTACAGAAGATTTTGCATCGACTTAAATAAAAGTTTTGAGAATCGAAGTGTATCTTGGGAAGGGAATTTAACAATTAAATATTTCCAATATTTTACAATATTATATTGAAAAAAAGTTATCCATCTTGATTTCTTTATGTGAATAGAAACTCAAAATTCAAAAATCAATTAGAAAATTGTTATTAAAAAAAGTCTAATTAAGATTCATAAAATGATAAAAACTAAGATGTGACTTTTTTTATATTAAAGTGCATGCATTTCTGTTCTCCTTATGTTTTATGATTTTATAGTTTCTCTCATCTCCTTAGAGTCAATTAGTTTATTATATGAATGGCTTGACTGAAAAATATCAGAATTCACCAGAGAAAAATAAGTACTAAAAAGGATATGACATTTCCCAAAGCATTTAATTCATTTCTCTCCTATAAAATAAATGAAAGTAATTTCAAATCTGTACAGGTTTAGAAAAACACACACAACAAAAAAATGTCATTTCTTAACGCAATTTCGACTTTTGGTCACATCCGGGTCAAAAAGAGGGAATTAAATTTTATTTTACTACTTCCCGTCATTTCCAGAGAAAACTATTCTTTTGCTTCATCCTCTTCCTTTATTTATAGAGCATCCAAATCGAAAGTCGAACCCCCGAAAAAAGAAACTATCCAAGACATGCGGAGAATATATAGACAATAAAAATAAAACCCAATTTTGTCTAAATGAGCAAAGTAAGACGTATCTTCCCGGAGAATCCTCGCTTCCTCGGGGTTTTCGAGAAACACTGAGAATTAAAAACAATCAATTTTGTACCTTTTCTTCTGTCTCTTTTATTTATTTTGTTGTCACTTTGATTCGCTTTTTATTCTTTTGTTCGGAGGCGAGGTGGACGCTGTGGTCCCCAAAGACGGCTAACTGCAGAGCTTTATATATATCATTCCTTAGTGACAGTTGTACCCCATTCATCTACTGGTAAAAGCAGGAACGCAGGCTAATGGGGGACCAAGCGCAAAGCGAAATATGCAGCGGCAATCATGTTCTTTTTTTATTCAAGCTCCAATTCTTTTCAAACCGAATAGTTTTTTGTTGTTGTTCCAAACGAGACTTCAATTGCTAAAGAAATGTTGAAAATGTTACAAGTTGATTAAGTTTCGAAGTCGACAGTTGGCTCAAACATTGTACTACTCTGTGCAAGTGGGAATGCTTTCAAAGTGTTTTTACATTTGGTATTTAAAAGAAATTAGTGAAGAATGTTTCTTTTGCTTGCTTTCTAGAAAGGTGGAAGCAAGTGGAATAATGATAGCTGCTTTTTACTAGCAAGTGGAATAATGATAGTTACTTTTTTTTAATATTTCACGCAAATTATTAAAGATGGCAATAAACTTTGTTGAAATGCAAACTACCTACTGTATACTATTTATTTCTGAATACCATTGAAAAGAAAATAGAAACAAATACCGGGTGTCCAAAAAGTTCCCGTACTCCAAATTTAAAAAATCATTTTTCATGATTTTTTCTCAAGTATATTAAATTTTGCCATACCAGTAATGAAACCATGGACATGCTCGAAGCTTTTTTCGGCGACCAACTTATCTCAAAAAATCTTTGGCCACCTCGATCCCCTGATCTGAACATCCCTTACTTTTTTCTGCGGTGATATTTAAAGGACAAAATTTATGAAGGTGATCCTCAAACAATAGATGATTTGAAAATCGAAATTACCCAAAGAATACAAGAAATCTCTCCTAGTATGTTAAAAACGCGTCTCGAAAAATATGCCCAAACGAGTTCAGCTTTGTCTCCAAGAAAGGGGCGGGCATTTTGGACATTTATTATAAATGTAAGTTCAGTATTTTTTCCTTAGTTATGTTAAAAGTGCTTTTTATCATTGGCATAAAAATAATTCTTTTTAAACCTATTGTTTTTGTAAAATAAATTCACAAATCATCAGTACAGGAACTTTTTGGACACCCTGTACTTTTATTTCCGATGATCGAAATGTTATTCGCCAACTTCAATGGGCATCTCGAGGTTTTATTGGTCAAAAGATGATTATTTATTTTGATGCGTCACAAGATTGGAAATTCTCGCCCAAGCAAATACTAACTTTACATATATTATTTAGCTTACACGTACACAAACACTCGTGTTTAAATATATATGATAGAGACGAAATCTTGTGTAAGGGCGCTATGTCTTTCCGAATGAAAAATCTCTTTAAATATAATATTAACCCTTTGTATTCCGAAAAATAATTAGATGCAAAATTATTAACCTATCCCAAAAATTTGTTTATTCCTATGAAAAATAAATATACATAATTCTTTTGAGTAGAATTTCTTTAAAAAATTAATCTACATCTCTTAACCATTATGTAGGCGTTTTTAACAAATAAATTTGAAAAATAAATAAATAAAACGTCAAAATCATGCACAGACTTGATTGTAGAGTCAGAGGTACCATTGGAGTGCAAAGGGTTAATGGCATTGACGAAGTTACTGGAAATAACCGATCTGAAAATATTTTTAAAAAAAACGATGAAATTGTATAAATTTGTAACTTTTTTTACAGTCATATCGCATTATATGTTGCAAACAAGAAAGCTGAACTTCGTCTACATGAACGTGAAAGACTGCATATAATCTTCAGAATACTATGTTTGATTTTTGAACTATATATAATTGCACTTTCTCCTAAATATCTGAGTCTTGAATTGTGGTATAAAATCAAATAAACTTTTGAATGTTATTCATCCTCCATTTTAGTTTCTACGAATAAAGAATTTCAATTTCCATTCATTTCCAAGAAAAAAATATCGACTTTTAAACGTTTCTTCAAGTAAAAGAAAGAAAAAAATGTCTTTTTTACTATTCTTGCCACAAAATGCTTTGATTTGATACTTTTGTAAATAAAACAAACACCGAGTCTCCACTGGTTTGATATCTGTGATTAAAATCCACATACATTAGGCTTCACGCTGGAGAGAGAATCCCATTTGCAACCTCGAGCTTCCAATTGTTTAGCGGCAATAATTGAATCAAACAAAAACTTTTATTTCGTCACGTCTCCTCGATTAACCGAGGAGAGAGGAGGAACGCTCCAATGTTCTCACGTAAAAAGAAACACAAGACGGAATAAAAGTATGAAGTGTAATCGTCGTTGCCTGTAGAGTAAATGGACTCAGCATACGTCACAACCTCAACTCCATTCCGAGAATAGAGGAGATACGTGATATCCTTCATTGATGATCAGGTCCTGATAGCATTCGCCATGAATGTCACGTGACGACTAAAAGCAAATAAATTGAAGAACAAAAGCCAATGCATATACAGTGCTTTTCTTCTCGTAAGGAATAGCATCGGCATTACGGCGATCAAGATATTGGTTTAGCAGTCTGTGCAGACAGGATTCCTGCTTTTTTATTGTTTATGTTATCAAGAACTTGTGAATAACTGTTTAATGTCTCATGTGTTATAAAGATAAAATGCAAAGAAAATAATTTATATCTGTTTTTTTTTCTTTGACTGTTTTTTATCGATAAACAGAGTGTAATCTTAAAAAACATTTTAATGCCCTTACATGGTGGCAAAAATAAATCTCTGCGTTTATACCGCTCTGCTATTTTTTTTATCTTCGATATTATTTGAAGTACAGATAAATTATACTTAAAATTATATTGGCGATCTCTAATTTCATTTCAAAGTGTTTAACATTTTCAAATATTTAAAAAGTGTTTTTTTTATGATAAAGTTAAAATTTTAAATATATTTGTTGCTTAAGTTAAAATTTTCTGCCATATTTATAAAAAAATTAAGAAACACTTTTCTGTGCAAACGCAGTGATGTTATATAATGTAAAGATAGTTTTTTGAATATGGCGACAGAAATACAAGACTTTTTCGAGAAAATATCCGAATTTATACATTTTAAATTAAAACTTTACTTTTAAGGGAACTCAACATCTAAATATTACACTACATGTGTATTTTCTTCTATGTGATAGGCTTTCAGCTAATTTTTTTTAGATTTTCCATTTGTTCGTCACTACCGATTATACTCCTATAGTTTCAAATTGAATTATTTTATTTAATGAAAATGACCAGTAAAAAGTAATAACTTGGTGGTAGATCTGGAAAATAGAGTCGCTTTTCTAAGGGGAATTTTGAATTTGCTCAAAGGTTTAATTTATTGATTTCTAGTGAAGAAGTCATGCGCCATTTAGTGACCCGAATTTCAGCTATCTTGACAAGTTTATGTTCCTCTTTGTTCATATAAAGCATAAATGTTCATAAGCACCTGAACTACTAAGGCCTACTAAGGATCACTTGATTCATAAGTACCTGTATAATTTCATCATATTTAACACAGTATTTTGTAAATCATTTTTTTTATTTATAATTACATTTTTTTTAACTGAATATGAAAGAACAAGAAACTATAAATAAAATTTTTGTTTTATACAAGCATTTTATCTCTCTACTTTATAAATATATGTGCGAAAATTGTTATCCAATTTAACATTATTAAGGCGACCAGAGACCTTTGAAATGACTTTTTTTTTAATTTTCAC
>JAOUZG010040215.1:6268101-6286145 GCA_026289955.1 Argiope argentata
GCTTATTTAAAAACAGAAATAGAATGAAAATTAAAATGCTTTCTTTGGAAAATTAACTAAAATTATTTGAAAGTGATATTGAAATACTTAGTCTATAAGTTAAGATAAGAGCTTTCCTGAGGCAACTGAGACCACCACAGTTTCAACAGGATCAGTAAAAGAATACTTGATCCTCAGATGAATTTTAAAGTAGATCAAGCTAATTTACACTGTAGAAGTTACGTAATGTTAGATTTTGTACATGTAACATTATAAACATGAATCAAAGTTTCTATCACATGAACCATTTAGGTCCTTATTTCAGATGGAATTGGTTTTAAATATCTTAAATTCTGATCCGCAATCGTTGTTCTTCGATGCGTAAAAGAAGGAGATCAGAAATAAAAGGAAAACCACTTTTAAGTTTCCTTTCTAGGAATGCTGCATTCAGGGAAATAATTAATCTCTTTGAAAGATTGTAAAACTGCAGGTATTATCAGGAAACAATCAATTATTGCATTTATCTCCAAATTTCCAATTAATTAATAGTTTTCTGAATAATTAAATAAGTTTTTGGATTAATGACTTAAAATCAAGCTATGAACAGCAACTTTGATTAATCAAAACCACTTTTCAACCCAATTGTGGAATTTTATTTCCGTATCAAATACAAATAAGCAAGGTGAAGTGAAAACGCATTATAAATTATCGCAGTTAGGAAAAATTACGGAAAACCGTTTTTTTTCTCGTACTTTTGGAAATTAATTTTGTCAGCGTCGCCTTTAATTAGAATTCTGAAATCCGTTCGCACTTGATGGGAAAGTTTTTCTCAAAATTTCATTTACTGTAAGAAGGTTTCTTTACGTCAAACAGTTCATTAACGCAGTGATACGGATCCTATTATATTTAATTAAATATCTTACCACATCTTTCACTAGTAAGCCATAATTTTTCCTGAAAAAAAAAACTGTTCAGGCTTAATAACGATTCATCAGGTTGCTGCATCGTCTAATTGATTTCACTGCCTATATTATGACGCATTTATTTAATTATGATGATGGGGAAAATTATCCTTTTTTTTCTCAAACAATTATGAGAAAAAATTAGCTTGACAAACGCAATATGTGGAATTACTAAAACTACGTCAATCCACAAAAGTGACATTTGAAATTAATTTAATGTGAATTTGGATTAAATGACTTTTGTAAAATAATTAGAAACGATATTTCCACGAATGTCAGACCCCTGTTTGTGATTAAATTATATCTATATTACAATATTTTTGAAAAATCCCTCAGTTAATGTTAGACATATGTGTAAAATGTTTGTTTTGGATTTGTTAGCAGTATAAATTAATCAGCAAAAAATAAATTTAAAGCCAGAATAAACAAAAATAAGTAAAATTTCTAGAAAATAAGCAAATCCCCGTTGCCTGAAACAAACTTTTCTAGGAAAGTAAGCAACATTATCCAGGGATTTGTTATTCGGGTCATAAAGAAATAGATTTGTGTATTTATTCATTTATTTTTTTTAATAAGGAATATAGTTACATTTTAAATCTTGCAACACAGAATGATTAAAATTAAGGAATTTGATGGACATAGAAGCTCGAAAATAAATACTGCAGATCATTTAAAAAATAAAATAAATATCATACTACTATTATAAATGTGAAAGTTTGGATGGATGGATGATGGGGTTCAATTACGCCAGAAAAGCTGAAGGAAATTGGATGACATTTAGCACAGAAATATACTATAGTCTGCAGGAGAACATGGGTTAATTTTTACTCCGGTTAGTTGCATGGTTAATTTTTATTAGTTAAACACTAAATTTTCCACCAAAAAAATAAAAAAAATGAATCGTTTTTTTTATTTCCGATATTTTTTATTATTATCTTATCTAATCGAATTCTTTATGATTTATTGTAGGGTTTCCCGACAGAAAGTATTTTTCATCAGAACAAAAAAAAAATCATTTGTTTTTATTTTTCTGTTTTTCATTTTAATATTATCTTACTATTCTAAAAGAAGGTTTATTATTTATTAACGCTTTTCTTGTGTTAATATAATTCGATATTTCCTGTTCATTTCTCTTGATTTTTTTTGCTGTACTTATTACTTTTGCCTTTTTTCATCATTTCCGATTAAATTTTTAAAAGTACCTTTATAGATTCAAGTACATAGCTTTTAAGTAGTCCCCCCCACTTTAATAATGTTAGACATAACATATTTTCGACAGGTTATTTCAAACGATTCTGTTTATTTTCGTAGTGTATGATAAATTTAAAATTAAATATTGTTAATTAATAGATCTTTTGATTCCTTCAGAAGTGCTTTTGAACAAAAATGAAAAAGATGAATTGAAATTAAAATTTTCTAATCTGCATTGCGTTACCTCGACTGATGCTTAAAATTCAAGTCTTTGCGTTGCTCCGATTGACGTTGAAAATTTATGCATATATACGGTTTTGATAATATTTTACATTGTAATTAGACTATCAGTTCTCACATATACACATCAAAATTTCCAAGTGTAAGAAGTTGCGGGTAAGAGCTAGAATATTAATATATATTAATTAAAAATAAAGTGAAGGTTGTAAAGGAATAAAATATTGTACTTTATTAATGAAATGATATTTCTATGCTTTTTTTAAACTCAAGCTAATTTAAATAGCGTCTTGGACCACATGTATAAAAATAATGAATGAATTTATTTTGCTTTTTCATAATATATGTAAAACAAATATATATTAATTGAAAATTTAAAAATAAGAATGTAATTTTTTAAGTAAAGTGATTAGTATAAAACGTAAGGAGATATAACACAAAAAATGTACATGAAATAATAAATTAATGAGAATTTACTGTATGATGAAAAGAACTTAGACGTATTCGACTTGAATTTTGTAGGAGTGTTATTTTTGTAAAAATTAAATACTACGCTCTGTAATTAAAACACTTGATGAAATGTGTACGTCAATATCAATTTTCCGAGAAACGATAAGAAATCTAATTATTTTTTCTCAAAAAACTGTTTAGCTATTCTCTTAAAGCTTTCGTGACTGAATCCTTTATGTAAAATTCAAATTTCAACGTTATATGACCGAAACTCCAAGATAGTTTTTCGACTCACATTTTTTTTTAAATCTGAAAATTTTCTAAGCTTTTTACAATTGTTAATAAAACAAATGACGAAAAAATATATGATAAGGAGAAATAATGTAAGAAATAGAAGAGAAAGGTAAACTAAGTAATTTTTCAACAACGTTTGTAAATACGAGCTCGGATTGTTATCAGGTACTAGAAGAATATAATAATGCTCTTTATTATTGAAATAGTATTTCCATGCTCCCTTAAAAAATCAAGCTAGTTGGGATAGCGTCTTGAACTGCATGCATAAAAAGAAAGAATAATTTTTTTTTTACTTATTTTTGGATTTTTCCTAAGTTAAACAAGTTATAGTTAAACCATATTCAATCATCAGGAATAAAAAGAATAAAACCAAGCAGGAAAAAAATTATGTTTTATATTTACTATCCGATGAACTGAGTTCCCGTTTCTCAAATAAATATAAAATGGATTGTAGTAGCATAGAAAGAATTCCATGATTAATAATATTGACCATCAGTTAATGACGTCAAAGAATTGTGCTTGTAGTAATGTTATAACGATAATCATGTGTTCCACAGAAACATATGTTCAATACCATTGTTAGAGTAAATCGAGCTATTGTCTCGAGACTTGAAAGTGATATATGTGTGACATCTTGTGATCACTTCATAAAAATATAATCAATAGATTTAAAAAATTTTCTCGTGATAAAAATCAAAGTAATGAACAAGAGATGTAAAAAAATTAAAATGTATAAAGTATTGAATACAAAAAGGCACCCTATGTCTTTTATTGTATCAGCGTCTCTTGTGATTGCATACAAAAATGTTTTAAAAAAAATATCGCGCATAAAATTCATTTATTATAATTTATTTCTACATTCACTTATTTTTTAAAAATAATATTGATTTAATTAAAACAACAGCAATAAAAATATTTTAAAACCTTTTAAAATAGAAAAATGGTCGTTTATCTCAATTAAGCAGAATTCTTCAACAAGTTTCAAATGAAGGTATATAATCAATGCAAATGGTCAGCATGAATGAAGGAAAAGAGTGTGACTAATGATGAAAGAGATAAAAAGAAATTATCATATCTTTATTTATTATCTGAAAGTATCATATCTTTCTTTATTATCTGAAAGTATCATATCTTTATTTATTATCAGAAAGTATCATATCTTTATTTATTATCAGAAAGTATCATATCTTTATGTATTATCTGAAAAACTGACAGTAAAAACATAGTTAAAGAGGAATAGCATAAAAATACTGTCTGGCTTATATATTTTTTTACACTTTTATTACCTAATCAGAATATCTAATTGAGGAATAAGGTAATTAATCCTTGCATATAATTCATAAAAAAATCATTAGTGAGTTTAATTTACATTCTTGCCGGCTCTCTGGCTCAGTGGTAGCGCGTCCACCTCGTGTTCTGGGAGTGCCGGGTTCGAGTCCTGTTTTGGGCATGGTTGTTCTTTTGTTTGCTATCTTGGAGATGTGTGACTGTGCCCCCCTCCGTAAAAAGGGGCTGTTCAAGTGAAAGTGTGATGAGTGTGTAGCTAAGTCGTACTCTTGGCCCTAGTTGGCGCTACTTCGAAAACAAGAGACGCTCATTAGGCTTAAATCTACTGTTGCTTTTATCAGCGGGACTTGTCCAATGGCAAGTGCCATAAGTAACAACATAACAACTCACATTCTTAGTGATGCATTTCACAAGAGGATTGTGAGTATCTTATAAGTAAATTTTGCAAAATAATACCCAAATATTTCAATATATACTCAACATACTCTGACAATAATAAAGACAATTTATCTTTGCAATCAGTTTACGAGTTTCATAATCCAGGATAAAGTACCAAAAATAGTCCATAATATTGCAAGTGCTATATACAAATTGGATACTTGTTTGCTATAAAAAACTTTCTAAAACGAGACACTAGGAAGAGAAAAACCCTAAAACAGTTTTAAATCAGACATTTCTTCCCAAATTGAAGTAATTTACTCTTTCTGAAAATAACAACTTCCTATCAGATCGAAATGAAGGGTCAGTCAAGCAAATAGTTCAAAGACGGGATTTGAGTCAGGTCTCATACTTTCTTGGAGATTGCGGTCATTCAAGTGAACAAAGGGCTTAAGATCTTTTGCCTTTTTTACTACCCAATTGATAGCCTTTTTATATGGACTTTCCTTTATGAAGTATATTCTGGGAAACTATCATGATGATAATCAAAAAATAGCAACTGCTTGTTTTAAAAAATGCTGTGACGTATTCTTTATCTTTTTTCTTCTTCTTTTGAATTCGCCTAATGATATAGAGATGATAAGCGAAAGAGATAAGGGAAAGAAAGCAATAATTTTACAGCATATAAAATACCAAAAAGTGTAATGTTTGAAAAGAAGTATAACAAGTTTCTTGTATAGTATTTCATTTATAACAACAGTTATTAGTTTTCTGAAAAGGTTTCACCGTATTATCATTTTAATACAAGACTTATATCCTTATTTCCCTTTCAATTTAAAATACATTTTCACAGACACAAGTTTTGAACCAGAATTTAAGACATTTTGAGATATAATTCTCAATTTTTAGCTATTGCAAAGTTCAAAGATTTTCCATACTCTTTACCATCAATTCCCACCACGCCAGATGAAGGATACAACACCAACGACTTAAAATGCATGCTCCTTAGCCTCACACCACACCAACGTTTCTGAAACTCATATGATCCCTTACCCGTGATATAGATGGAAGTGCTAGATTTGTAATTTTTATTTCACCTTCTATTTATAATATATTTTCACAAGCACAAGTTTTGAACCAGACGTTTTGAGATATAATTCTCCACTTTTAGCTATAGCAAAGTTCAAATATTCTCCATACTCTTTACCAACTATCCAAACCATGACAGAGGAAGGATACAACACCGCCGACATAAAATACTTACTCCTTATAATCATACTACACCATACTAACATTTCTAGATCTCATATGAACATCCATTTCCCTTGGTATAGATGTAAATGTAAGACTTATTTTTTATTTAACTTTCTATTTTTAATGCATTTTCACAAGTAAATGTTTTGAACCAGTGTTTAAGACATTTTGAGATATAATTCTCAATTTTTAGCTATAGTAAAGTTCAACGATTCTCCGTACTCTTTACCAACAATCTACACCACTCCGGAGGAAGGATGCAAAGCCGTTAACGTAAAATACTGAATCCTTAACACCACACCAATGTTTCTAAAACTCATATGTTCCCTTTTCCGTTGTTTAGATGTAAGTGTATTTTTTTATTTCACCATTTATAATGCATTTTCACAAGCACAAGTTTTGAACCACCGTTTAAAACATTTTGAGATATATTTCTGGATTTTTAGCTGTAGTAAAGTTCAAAGATTCTTCATATTCTTTACCAGCAATCCACACCACGCCAGAGGAAGGATACATCGCCTTCGTCGTAAAATGCTTACTACTTAGCACCACACCACACCAACGGTACTAGAACTCATATGATCCCTTTCCCTTGGTATAGATGTGAGTGTATTTTATTAAAAAAGAAAAATTACACGACAATAAATTGGAAAATAAACATAAAATTGACAAAATACGAATCCATATAACATAACAAAAAATGATAGAAACTAGAATAAAATATTCCTGGAATTTATTAAAACCAGATAATTGAACATTTTGTTTTACAGAATGAGTGAAAAAAATATAATCATGAAAATTAAGTATTTATTGAGACTTAAAGATTTATTATGAATAAAATGCACGGACTATTAAATTAATGCAGGAAATAACTAGTCGGGTTAATCTAAATTGAGTAATTCCACATGATCTATTTTGAATTTAATTATTTTATAACTCGTTATTTTTGGAATATGACTTATTAAGGACTCCTTGGTTTCAAATACGATATAAGAAGAGAAATTTACACTGAGGGAAATTGGATTTTGAAAAGATAACTCTTCTTTACCTATATGAATTGTATAAATAGCATTTGCCATTATATCAATATCATTGGTATATTGAGCATTTAAAACTGATTGTCAAAATAATCCACCCATTTAGACGAATACTGGTATATTCAAAGCCTAATAATGTTGTTGATTATTAATTAATATTGATTTACTACATGTGTAATGATCAATATTTTAACCATTATATTTCTGGCCCGAAAAAAACTAAAGATTTTGATAGAGAAAGAGAGAATTTTCCGCTCCTTTTCAAAAGTTTATATTTCTTTTTTATTTATTAATTTTTTTAGAAGAAGAAGTTTTATGGTCATTTAACGAAGATAGAAATAGTTTTTCTATCTCTTTTCTTCTACTTTTTTTCCCGAAAAAATTGGTTTGTGATCATCCCTAATGACCAAAAAAGTTATTATTGGTGGATCATTTCTTCCTTATAGTCGGGACTTAATTCAATATATATATATATATATATATATATATATATAATATAATTTGACAGCTTCAATTTTAAATGTTGAAACGAAAAACAGATGTATTACGATTTTAAACTTGAAATTTTTAATTCCACATACTCCTGGTTGTTTTGTTTTTCATGATTTTTTTATTTTTTCATTTAATTTAAGAGAAGTTAAGTATTCATTTTCATCAGATGCATTTGAAATTATGAAGTATATATATTTTTCTTTTTTTGCATTTCAATATAAGTGCTATAAAAAATAAATTTTATAAGAAACGAGATTTATTACAATTTTAAACTTGCAATTTTTAATTCCACATGTTCCTGGTTGTTCTGCTTCTCCAAATTATTTTTATTTTTCGTTTAATTTAAAGGAAGTTAAATATACATTTTTATCTGATGTATTTAAAATTATGAAATCTATTCTTTTTTCTGTATTTCAATATAAGTATATGAGAAATAGTGTTTTAATCATTTAAAATTTGCGAAATATTTCTTGTGATAACGTTTGCTGATTATTAATTGATTTCTTTTATTAGAATACCCCCACAAAAATATTAAATCCATTTTGATCTAGATTAAAGATTAAATCCATTTTGAAGAATATAAACTCACAGGCTATGAGAAACTCTAAAATCTTTGAAAAATAAATTTCTTAATAATCAATCCTGTTTTATCAAAATAATATTTTCCTGAATATGCTTAGTTGTCTTTGAAATATTATTTTTTTTAAATTATATCAACTCTAAATATATAGAATTAGCTCTACATTTCCCATCGACTTCTAGAAAATTTGTTGCTAAATCTTATATCATACTTTCTCTTCTCTTTTTACAGGAATCTCTATTACTATTTACTCTATTTACAGAAATAATTCCATTTAAGTAAGAAATCAATTTATAGAATATCACTTGTGAATACGTGAAATATTCATAAAATGCTATATTCTTTAATCCCTTGTTTCATTTAAATTACTCTTTCCTATACAAATTGAGTTATCCTTCCTCTCAAGTTTATCAACTAAATCTAGTTTTCGAGCAAAAAAAAAGCACTAGCACACACTTCACAATAAGCCATTTTCACGGTCTCTTCGCTTCTCTATTTATTCCTTAAGCTACAATTCATGAACAAAAATGCTTTATCATAATAACTCAGTAAAACTGAGCTCCAACAAGACTCTCAATAAAATGACAAAAAGCACACCGCAGTAATCATACGACAGTAATATATTCAGCCCGAGCTTCGCATGGCATAACCTGTTAATTTTACTTTTAATGAAACTCAGCGGCGACAGTAAAATGCACCTTTGTGTATAGAGAAAATTAATTTCTGTGAGATTTATATACCACGCACTCTGAAACTAAGGGTCTGCTTTCGTGCATGCCATTGCAGTTTGCTCTTTATTATGTTGCTGTTGTGTATTTTTTTACTTCTCTTTATTTTCCTCCGCGGACGCCATTTTTTTATGGAGCGTGGTTAATTGCAACGTAAACTTCGTTGGCAGAGAAATTAAGTTTCTTATTCTTTCTTTATTTTTTTCTCTGAGCCACCACAGCTGTATTTTTACTTCAAATCGCAGTGATATTTTTTCAATTACCTAGAATGTAATAAATTTTGAGCCGGTTGGAGCTTTCCTCAAGGACAAATTAAATCTTTCCCCTTACCTTAAAATTTAATATAATGGAATTATGTTATGGTTTATAGAGTAATAAATTATTCGTATGCTGAAATTTGTTTCGAATGTGATAAGAAAAATAAATTATTGGGGATTTGTGTCTCGAAAATATAATGCCCAATTATGTTTCCAAATGTATTTATTTACTTACTTTAAAAGATAAGTTCTGGAGAATATAAAATTTTATTTTTCGATTGATATTTTAAGAAGATTATTTATTACAGATACTTAAAGTATCTTACTTTCATATTTTTTTATGCTTTCAGTTTTTATTTTTATACAAATATAATCTAAAATAAATTGTTTATTTTGCTTAAATAAAGTTATACTTCACATTTTTTACAACATTTAATAAAATAATTTTGGGCTTTTAAATATTAGAAGGCTTTCTGGAAAACTATTAATAAAGATTTCTTCGCATGACTAACTATACTTTAAGTTTATTTTGCTATTTATTCATGTTTTAAGTATTATCGTAATATAACAACGTTTCATTGCATTTTTAGTGGTTTGTTCTCAATCTATGTTTTTGACAGAAAACTATTAAAATTATTTCATTAATTATTTAATTAATTTTAAATTGCAATCAGACATTTAATTAATTTGAGTAGCATCTTAACTATTAGAAATACTGCCTGATTTTCAAAAGTTATTTGATTTTTAATCTGTATAACCACATTGATAAATTAATTAATTGTTGTCATTAATTTTCTTTGAATTAATACTGTTTGTTTTATCAAAAATATATTTCCCTTGTACTAATGTAGCTAATTAAAATTGCTAAACCAAAATAAATTCAAAATTAAATATTAAATTTTATACTTTTTAGATTATTTTATGACGCATAATTTTTAAAACGCCTCACTTCAAGTCCACAATGGAATTCAAAATATTTCCTTTTTCAATAAATTCATGCATTAGAAATACATTTCCCTATATTCAGTCTAACATTTTCATATATCCATATTTCACATCGTCTGTTTTTTTTTAATCTTAGAATAATGAATTTCAGAGAAACATGATCAGATTCTAGCAGCCATCTTTAATAGCTTGATATAATACTTAATACCAATTAAATATTCATTTGAAAATAATGATATCCCATTTTTTTTCAGTCCTCTAAAACATTGCAGGAGTAGAACCTCATTTGGATGAACTACGTTTTACAGAGGAGGTCTGAATACCATTAATACCACTTCCTCTCAAGGCAACCCTCCTTCCTCCTTCAGAATAAATATATGCGCATACAACGATTTCATCCCCCTCTAACCTCGGCACACACATATGCCCGTATCACACACACCCCTCTGCTTTCCGTCATCCATCAATTTAATCTAATGCACCCGGTTTCTCTCTCTCTCTCTCTTTATGATATGCATTTTAAGCGAGATAGAAATAATGGGGCACCTTAGTTTTGCTGAAATTTACCCTCTGGCGGTTTTTAGGTTAATGGTGCATAAACCGAAAGGTTGTTGTGTTTTTGTGCTCGATACGTTTGAGATCGCCACTCTGTCAAATTGTTTGGAATAATTGCTTCGATGAAGGAACTTTCCACTGTTTCTGCAGGCGATATAGCTGAATCTAGAAGCTAGCGTTTTAATTTGTTGTGATTAAAGTTTATCTTGTTGCTTTCGACTCGTATAAACGGATAAGGGAGGTAGTAAAATTCGCTTTGACAATCAAATTATTATCTGATAACAAAACCAGGGGTAATTGAATTTTAATAAGCAGATGGCATGGCTTAATTGAAATTCTGTTATCTTAAAATTGTTGTTGTTGTTGTTATTGTGTTGTTACTTAAGGCACTTGCCATGGACAAGCCCCGATGATACTTCAGCATATTTTAAGCCGGATATTTATATAACTTTGAATTTAATCAGAACTTTTTTTTAGTTGTATTTCTGTCTTATCTACGTACAATTGTTTAGATAAAATACTTTCCTTCATTTTTGCAATAGCTACAGATTAGAAAGTCAGCATACAGGATATTAATTTCTTAAAAATACTGGTCTGTAGATATAAAATTATATCCATTGAATATTATTTTAACACGCGTGTGGACATTCATTACATTTTTAAGAATATCTTCCTAAACCACTACAACATCCATTAACCACTCAACTGGTTTGCTCCTATGCCGTACGTGCATCGATTTATCGAATTTTGATAGTTGTAAACAAAAAATAAACCTTTAATAACCATTATAATTCAATAGTAAAATGACTTCGAATACATAGATAAGTCAAGTATTCAATGGATTTCCATTTGAATAAAAATAAGAAAATACTCCTAAAATAGAAGATGTCATCTTATTCGTTAGCAAAGAAGATAAACCTGTTAAGGGATTAATTGCTTGAGATGTAGCTTGAGAAATAAACAAGTATTCGCAGCCCCAGAAAATGACACTGTGAATTTTATCATTTTAATTACATTTCAATGACAATATTGGCGTATAAAAAGGTTACAGTTATTCCGTATCCTTCACAATGAGTTTACTTTTAGCTGCGACTAATTATTTATATACTTTCAATGAATATCACGGATGTCTAAATTTCCTTCTACAAATTAAGTAAATTTCTCAAAATAAGTAAGAAATCACAAATTTTTAATATCATCAACCAATGACAATATTGTACCGAGCTTCGGAGTTCGAGATCTGATTCTCTGGAAACTTGGCATTTATTCCTAGAAATCCTTAAAAGATTCATGAAATTACAGCCGTTACGAATCACAATTCGCCGCTCCAATTCAGCTAATACAACAAGAAAGAGCTACCAACCACAGAGGTCTCTAATATCCCAGACAGATAACAGATTCTGTGCACTGGACTAACACTCCAGTCTTCACTAGTGGATAGTTGTATATGGATGTAGAAAAAACTAAATGAATCTATAGATTTCTCATGCTTACAAGAAACTGTTCAAGTTAGTGGAGGCTCTGTGAGAATAAGGGGCTTTAGTGGATGGTATGGAGGGGGCCCGTTGTCGAGTATAGACTTACCATGACGGGTCAGAGTGGGGGAGGTGCTTTAATATCCATTCTGCATCTCTATATGCATTCATGCCATGAGCATTCTGGCGGACGTGGACAATTCTAAAAGGATAATGCGCCACCCCACATGTCTATAGTTGCTACCTAGTGGCTTGAGAGATTCTTCTGAATTTCTTTCCCTCTCTTGGTTATCTAATTCTCCTGACATGAACATCTTTACCTATATCTGGAATGATTTCCTCCACCTCTCCTCGGCTTTGTGGATTGCACTGCAAAATTCATGATGTGAATTGTGTACAGAAAATCTTCACAAATTAATGGAATCCTTGCTACTCCATCTGAGGGACTTCTGCGTTCTTGTCTGGTCTCTACACGTGAATAGATAAGTGAATAGTTACACGTGAATAATAAGTGATAAGTGTACAATTTTTTTTTACACTTCAGTGTAGATTTGAAAGAAATCATTATACTTCGAAAGACTTTTGCACAATTCATGGAATCAATTACTTGATAATGAAGGATCTAAATCATAATTAAAGAATTATGTATTTTAATCTCGATTCCTTCTATGATTGTATTAGATATTAAGTCAAATATCAAATATTCTCCATTTAGTGTTCGATAAAGAGAACTTTTTTTAGAAATTTCAAAGATTTAAAAATAATTAATAATAATTTATATATAATAATCAATATTTAAATCAATCTATTTAATACCGTTATGAACATTCATTTTCCTTACATTATAAAAATTGTCATGAAAAACCAAAATTGGATTTCTTTTATAAGTATATACACTCTCGTACGGTGAGTGTCGAATGGCGATTACCTGAATGCTGATATTCACAGAAGAATGTCGATAATTTTATGCTATCATTCTTTTACCGTAGCATACTTACTGCTAATAGACGCTATATGAATCAGGTGCATTTATTGAAGCATTAAATTATAAATGTATGTTAACAAAAAATTCTTGTAATGCTTCAGTGTACAAAATGTATGAATAATTTTACAAAATTCATTTTATTTTCTTCATTTAATAACAATTTATGAATGCAATTTAGAAATCAATGCAATCTCTGTCCTAAGAATGAAGTGTTATAAATGTTATAGAAAAAGTCTTGAAATATATCAATGTACAGAAAATATGAATTATTTTACAAATGTCTTTTCATTTTCTTCATTTAACAACGTTTTATGAATGCAATTTAGAAATCAATGAAATCTGTGTCCTAAAAAACATATAATTCAACTTCTATAACTATAGCTAAAACATATCAACAGTGTTAATGATGTATATTAAACAATAGAAGCACTAAATATTTTAAATCATTCGCTCTGATATCTGTATTTATGCAATTTAGAAATCTACATATGTAGAAATCAAAAATTTACGTATGACGACGAATTACTTTGACAATAATAAATATATATTTAATGCATAATTCTGAAACATTTACTGAACAGATCAAAATTATTTATTCGCTTTCAAGCGCTGCACTTTCAAGCGATGTACGTAAAAGATAAATTAGATTTGCATTACAGGTAATAATTTAAAAAAATAAATTAACAAATATTAGTGCATTAAGTTTAGTTTCATGTAAGGAAGCTTTTATGAAAATGCAATTTAATATATTTGTCTTTGAATACATTGAAAATTATTATTTACATTTTCAAATTTAGCAGAATATTTTGATACTCATTGAAGAAGTTAGTTTTAACTAATAGTTTACGTGGAAACTTATTCTATTTTTGTGATATTAGTAATAGAGTCTAAATGTATTTATTAATATGTATTATGCTCATATATCTAAATATATTTACTAATGCTACTCATATTTACTTATATCCTTATTTCAATTCCTACATTTATTATTGATTAATATTTGCGTAAAATTGAGCTTTAATATTGTTGAAATATAAGATGGTACAGGTCTAAATTTATATATCTGGAAAAATCAATTAACTCAATAAGTGCGGGAAAATATATAAAATCCCGTTTAACGAAACTCCAGTAAATGACCGATGCATTATCATCCACTTAGATTAAATATGATTGATTGAATACTAGTGGCAAGTGCTTTGTTCATTAGAGATACTCACCTAAATGTGTTTTAGAGACAGGGAAATTTGCAAAGACCTCATAAGATGTCCGTGAAATACATTTAGTTGTAGCCAATAACCGAAAAATGACTTTTTTCGTGGTTTTTTTTCTTGTTGTTGTTACTTTTGGCACTTGCCATGGACAAGCCATCTGCTGATACGGCAGCAGATTTAGGCCGAGAGGAGCGTCTCTTGTTTTGAAGTAGCGCCAAATAGGGTCAAGAGTAAGACTTAGCTACACGATCACCATATTTGCTCGCGCATCCCCTTTTTACAGGGAGGCACAGTCACACATCTCACAGATAGAACACAGAAAAACAACCATGCCAGTACTGGGACTCGAACTCGGGGCTCTCAGAACACGCTACTTCTGCGCCAGAAAGCCAGTATTGATTTTCTTATCATGGATATATAAAACAAATCATTACCATGTTCTGAAGTACCTGAACTCTAATGACCTCTGGAAAGATGCGATTAATTCAAGAAAAATATAAAAAAGGGTAAACAAAACTATGATTGAGGATATTTGTTAATCAATTAACACTTCTTAGAATTTATTATGTTAAATAAGTACATCATTTTATTAGTCTTTTATTTCATTAAACCGAAGTAAAGTTTTTAAAATTATTAATTATAATTTTTTTTAAAAATTAAGATTTTAATTAAATTAAGATTAAAATTTAAGATAAATTAGAATTCTAAAATGAAATTACAATGACCACTTGGAATGAAATTTTTACGCTGTCCAAATGAAAAAAGCGACGTCTGATCTAAAGCGCTTTCTCCAATTACTTTTATTTCCTCTTCTACATCATTATAAGGAGATTTTTAATTTAGAAGTATATCATAAACAGTAGACTCGAGTGAATAGATGAAGTGTTATTGCCCCATAATACAATGTCACCTAAATTGGGTATCGAACCCATGCTCTTCATCTGCTACAACTAAAATAAACTGCATAAGCTAAAACTCTGCCTATATGATGAAAGAGTTGTTATTTTTCAGCACTTTACTTAGTCATTTCAGTCTACTGTTTAAAACATTTTTATTTTAAAATCTATAGACAACCAATATTTCCATGACTTTAAATTCTACTCCTATTCATTTCTTCTTTATTTGAAAATAATTCATTTCTTAATTTCGTTTTATGTCTATTACTCCGTTATTAATAATTTTTTAAATTAATTTTTAGTTATTTTTATTACATTTTGTATTTATTTAAATTCAAATGTAATTAACGTGGTGCCATCTGGATGTGAATGTTAGAAATAAAAGCGTATAAAATTACGTACTGTTTATTTTAAAAAAATGTGTGGAAAAAATGCAAAACAAGCAAGCAACAACATTAAAATGAAATCTGCTATGCATATTTAAATGTATCATGCTTGAATACAATATCTTGAAAGGCTAAGTCCCACGTGCTCGTGTAAGTTAAATTATATTTTTATTCCTTTTTATTTTTTCATTGAATGAGTCACTTTAGTATTGCAAACGATCCAAAACACTTTGTCTTGCATTAATTATTTTAAAAAAAATATCACATTTCCTATTTATTTCCTTTCACATGATCACGTGCTCAAAATGACATTTTTCTAGGTTTTATTTATTGCAGTCATTAACTTATTTTTTTTAAATCAGATCTTTTGTAAATGCAATGGCAACGCGTTATTTAAAGCTGATTTTTTGAGATGCTTGCGCAGATAAATTTTTTTCTATGGATTTTTGGAGAATCCAAAAACTTCATCCCGAAAACAACATCATGTTTTGACTGGATAATAAAGAATAATTTCTATATAATAATAAGTAGATAAAAATATAACTCTATTACATTTATCTAATATGAATTTATTTCATATTAATTGTGGAAATAAGTAACTTAATGTGCAAATTCTTTTTTAATCAATTTTTTATTCTTTTTATCCAATGGAAGTAATCTAAGAAAAACTGTATCTTCGGCCTATTTTTAAATTTTGCTCTCCGATCAGAATCTATTCAGTATCAATTTCTTCCGCACAAAGAAAACATTGCTTATGAATAGAAACCAACGAATGGCTTCCTAACTTTAAAAAACCTTCCATTCATGAAAGAAATCGCATGCATCCTCAAATCACCATTCTTCCCTCAAAGAAAACCAAAAAGGGATAGATGCTTGCACTTTAGAATTCTAAAACTGCTGATCAAGTTTTTCCCTAAATCTCAACGCCCCCCCCCCCCTGGAATGCAACGAAGCAAAAGCACAAAAGTGGCTTGAGTAGAAGGCGTTTGCTTTGTTGAATTGCGAATCTGTCGGGTGATTTTACCAACGCTACTAGGCTTTCCGCTCTTGGGTTGCGCTTTCGCTGCTCAACATTTTGAGCTCAATAGATAGGTTCTGATTAGGAAGCAGCATTTATCGGTGAAGCTTAAAGTTTACTCGAAATTGGAAGATTTGGTGTTGCTCCAAATTTATTTTACGTATGTGCATTTAAATTTTAAATGGAATTCTTCATTTTTAGATCAATTTGAAATTTATAAAAAAAAATTGGAATAATTTTAAAGTGCTAAAACTTTGAATATAATATTCTTAAAATCAATAGGCTTATATAAACCAGGTAACTAAATAAAAATCTTAAGATTTTTTCCCCCAAAGTACATGTAACATTAATATGTTATATATGATTAAATATTCAAAATTATATTCATAAAATATGATGCACAAAATTAAGTCTGAGCTGAATGCCAGTGAAATCTGCCCACCTTCCTTTTCGTTGAGTGTGACTGAATGAATACAAGCGCCTTTTTCGTTAAAAGTGTTCTTTCAAACGCGTAAGGGAAGTGTTCTTTCAGATGGGTTCTTTCCTGGGGATTTAGTTGAATGAGAGAAGTAAAATATAAGAGATATGTTGCGATTTATTTTTGTATTTTTATTTCAACTGGAACTAGTTAATATTACATACGCTTCAAAATTTTCAAATCAATAGAATTTTTTTAAATGTTATATATATATATAAATGCCAAAAATAAAATATTTTTTCCCGATATTACATATAACAAACCTTAATGTTTAAAATACTAAATAATTATTTTTAAAAATTATATAAATAAGATAATACCAAGGGGGAATTTTGAAATGATCACCTAAAAATGTCTTAATAAAAGTATTATATTCAATTAGAGTAAATATTGCTAATTTAGTACAATGTTTCATCAAAAAAATTTATTTTATATCAAAAAGAAAATACTAGTCACAGTATCAATACCATTTTCTTTATATTTAAACAAGAAAAATATCTGGTCTTCGAGAGCAAAATAAAGTTAAAAGATGGAAAGGATTTATAATTTTTTATTCTTTTATTTCTATATTTATTAATAAATTGATAGATTTATAAATAACTTTTCTGATTAAAATTACTGTTTTCAGAAAGAAAAATGCAGTTATCATTTAGAACCAAATGTGTGTTTCATTTTAATTTCTTTTAATTTATTAAATCTTTTCACTTTTAACTGTTATTTACTTGACATAAAATATTTCTCAGAATTTATGAATTTTGCTAGATTTTTTAGGTACAAAACATTCCTGAAAAAGAATTATTTTATTTGAAAGTTTTTTAATGCCGTAAGCAAATTTGTGTATTTACACAAATACTTTTCAATTTTATTTTTTAAATAATCAATATTCTTAAATAATTCTACTAGTAAGGAAATCGGTTGACTTATTTTATACTTCAAAAAATAATTTAAAAAATATTCTTGTTCTTAAGG
>JAOUZG010040215.1:6290393-6309060 GCA_026289955.1 Argiope argentata
AAATCTTTTTTAATAGTTTACTTCTAAACGCTTATTTTCTCTTCAAAATACATCTGCTCTAAATTCGAAAAACATAATTAAAATGCAAACTACTATCTTGTAAGGCGTCAATAATTGAATGGTTAAATATTTTATAACAGTTTGCTTCTAAACCTTTATTTTCTCTTCAAAGTACATCTGCTCTAAACTCGAAAAATACAATTAAAATACAAACTACTGTCTCGTTGAGAACATACACACCCGATACACATATTCACAGATGTATATTCTACTATATTATTAAAAGAGATAGACAGATAAAATTTCAAATAATGGATTTAAAAAAAATAAGATTAATGAAAAAAGTTTGTATTCTGATCAGCTTTAAAGAATCCGCAAGAACTTTTCAAATTCTCTTAAAGTTTTCCCGATCTTAAATTCTTCTTACTTTTAAAGACAGAGCTCTAACAAGTAACTAAATGATGGATGAGGCTTGCATCCTGTTCGTAATACATTTTGCATATCACACTTAAACTTCCTTTTAAAAAATGTACCTTTCTGAAACGCCATTATTCTTATACTACTTTAAGAAAATGGGAGCTTTCTCACGTAAACGGGCGATTTAGAATCAAATCTTTGGTCTGATGGCTTCGCATCTTACAAAATGCTCTTCTTTGCAAGTCATAATTTTGTCTCATATGCATGAATAGTCCTTCCCTAAGTCTCTCCATTTTCATTTTATGAAAAGAGATTCTTAGATGTAAGCCGAAAACTGAGAAAATTTTCAAAAAAATTCTTCAAATTCTTTTGAAATCAGTATGTAGTTGATTGCGATGGCTAAAGTTAATAAAAGTTATAAAATTTAGGAAAGTTTTACGTTCATGTGAATTTTCACGCTTAATAGTTTTGATAAACTTTTATTAAAACTTCAAGCGTCACAATTAAAAAAATCTAATTTATGCATAGAATTTTGAATTATGATGCTATGTTATATGTTTAAAACAGACTATTAAATAATATAAAATCTTATATCATTTAACGTTATTTATTTATATCGTCATTTATTATATCGTTATTTATATTTTAACGTCATTTATTTATTCACGAAATATATATCAAATATTTGTTTTATCAATATCCTTCAGTTTTAAATACAGTGCAGGAAAATAATGATTTTTGATGCTATGTAATCAGTTTGAGAAAGGCTATTTTATAATATAACATTTTATATCATTTCATGAAATAGATATAAAAGATCTGTTTTATCAGTATACTTCAGTTTTGAATCTAGTGCAGGTAAATAATTTGAATTCTTACGCTATGTTATAAGTTTGAAACAGAATATTAAATAAAATAATACAACATTTAATATCATTTTATGAAATATATATCAAATATTTGTTTCATCAGTATCCTTAAGTTTTGAATCTAGTGCTTTGAATTCTGATGCTATGCTATAAGTTTGAAACAAGTATATTAAATAAAATAAAATTTTATATTATTTCATGAAATATATATCAAATATTTGTTTTATCAGTAAATTTCAGTTTTGAATTTAGTTCAGGTAAATAATTTGAATTTTGATTTTATATTATAAGTTTAAAACAAAATACTAAATAAAATAAAATTTCATATCTTTCCTTGAAATATATAAATTTTTTATTCAGTATTCTCCAGTTGGAAATCAAGTGCATGTAAAAAAATTTGAAATTTGTTGCTATATTTTGCTTTTGAAATACTATTAAGTAATATAATTTTTTTTATCAAACTATGAAATATATGTCAATTTTTGTTCTATCAGTATTCTTCAGTTTCTATATTCCTTATAACATTTAAAGGAATATTATTTGTGAAGTGAAATTGCAATATTTATTAATGACTGTTTAAAATTTTATGATTTTTTTTTATAAATTAAGTACCAATTTCAAGTCCTAGTCTCATTTATGGCACAGTATGGCCAGATATGAATTTTGTGCCATAAAATACCAGAAAACAAAACCAAATCAAACCTAGATTTATTAAAAATTAATTATTGAAGAGAATTAAACTTATTGAAGTCAAACATACGGTAAAAGGTGTGTGTTGCATTAAAAAATTCTTGTATGGCAATTCTTTATGGATATTATGGGAGAGTTACATACGATGAAGTAAAGAAAATGTTGGATGATGGACATTTAATTAAAATATAATAAAATGTTAATTTTTGATGTAACCTCAGAACTGATTGTTGAAGACTAAAACCTAGTTTGGTAATATCTAGTCAAATATCTTTAAAATGCTGTCCTGCAATTTATTCATTGAAAAATCTAATGAACCATTAATTGTTTATAACTAAATTAAAAGGCATATTTATGTTAGATATAAGTGTAATTAAAATATGAAGGATTTTTTTTATTTAAATTTTTCTCTTATTTAAAAGCATCATTCTGTAAAGCTCTAATAATAAGTATATAAAACAATCCAGAATCGTATAGATATCTGCAATAAAGTAGCGTGTTTTAAGTACTTACGTATTAGACCGTTCAACTTTATAGCTAAATTTGGAGTCGTCACCAACGAGTAACTAAATCGCCAATTATAGCAATGCGGCAATGGTGTAATCCGTTGATCTTTATCGCCAAATTTAAATCCGTCGCCAATGAGTTACTAAACATTTGGCGATCGTTGGCGAAGACGGTCTAATACGTAATTACCGCATTTTATGTATTAATTTTTTGAGTTCATCTTGCTTAAAAAACATTTCACATATTAATCTTATTCCCATAATTATATTTCATGATTATTTCAATTTGAAATTCCACTCGATTTTTTTAAGTAACTTAATTTTAACATTTTTCTGAATGATTCTTGGTTCGCTTAAGCCTAATTTTTTTCGTTAATAAATAATCTGCTTTGAATAGCTTCTTTTAATAATCAATTCACATGCTTTTTCATAATCCTTATATTTTAATAAATGCTACAAAATTAATTTATACTTTGATTTGATATTAATTATTTCATACCAGGATGGATATAGGTCTATTCCAGTGTTATATAAATTTATGCCTAAGAAATTACTACTTTTGTTTTATAAACAAACCTTTAACCCTTTGACTACTGATCCGGCCCAATCGGTCATGTAAATTATATCTTGTAAGTCTAGATTTTTTTGGTTTCAAACGATGAAAGCAGGATGTTATCGATGATGGGCGAGTTATCAACATGGATATTCTCGTTTTATTCCTTGTATACCTCGTTTTATACCTCTCGTTCTTTTAAAACAGAAAGCGGCAAATAAGGATAAAATTTGTTCTTTCGTTGGCTCAGTAGTAAAAGGGTTAAAAATGTCCTACTCATACATACAAAATAAAAATTAAAATAAAAGCTACTTCAATTGCTATTCTTCTAAATAACAGTAACTAAAACCAGTCAATAAATCTGTATTTATCCTTACAAATTCTGATAATGTAAAGATTTTAAATATAAACTAGAATTTAAATAGCCATATTATTACATTATAGTAACCAATGTAACAAATTACTTAAGGCAACATTCGATATTTATTTCAAAAGAGGAAACCAGCAAAAGTTTTCTTAGAAAATAACAAACTAATGTAACATCGAAAATCAACTGCAGTGAAACGCGATGAATCTTGATGCTTTCGATTGCAGAATTTCTAGGGAAAATACTTAAGTTTTCTTCATCTCTAGTTTCTATTGATTTTTCTTCACTGCTTGTCTCCTTAGGAAAGCGTACAAAATAAGACACAAAATGAAAACAAACAAAAAGAAAGACTTAGGTGTGCAGTTTCTTCTTTTCAGTATTGAATAAATATAAGCTTTCTCCAAGAACTGCATTCATTCGAAAGGTACAAAGAGTCAACAATTCCCTGTTGCGATTTTGGAGAGTTGAGGGTGCTCTCAGATTCCCAAACACAGCCTCGAGTTTGGGAGAAAAAAATATCTTGAAGTTTGGTGTTTCCCTTCTACTTTTCCTTTTTACCTTCCTCTATTTTTTCTCTGAGTAATTTAAAAAATAGTTTTTACAGAACTTGCCACTGTAACACTGTAATATATTAAAACTTTTAGAAATTTATAGAACTCGTTTGCAAGTTTTTACACACTCAATTTTCATATCAAAGTTTAAATTAAAATAGTTTTGTTCTCTGTTTTGAAAATGAGATTAAAAATGTGGGCGTATAATGAAATTTACCATCTTAATGCTGATAAAATGATTAAAAAATCCCTTTTTAAGGTTATAAATATGTACGTTTCAATAATTTTCTATCACTTCTCTATTTACCCATATATTCAATACATCCTCTCTACTCATATATTCAATATGCAATATATAATCTCTACTCATACATTCAATATGCAATACATCCCTTGTATCCATTCATTCAATTTGCAATACATACTTTGTACCCATACATTCAATATGCAATACGCCCTCTCTACTCATATATTCAATATGCAATATATCATCTCAGCCCATTTATTCAATTTACATAATGCCCTCTCTACTCTTACATTTAATATACAATATATCATATCTACCCATACATTCAATTTGCATTATTCTCTCTACTCTGCCATTTATCATACACTATATCATCTCTACCCATACATTCAATATGTAATGTATTCTCTCTAGCCATTCATTCATTATGCAATGTATTCTCTCAACCCATTCATTCATTATGCAATATATTCTCTCTATTCATACATTCAATATATACTCTTTAATCGAGATCCAATTTTAACCCATTAAAGGTAGCATACACTTCCTATTTCAAAATAAATTTAATTATGTAAAGAATTACATATTGTGTTTTGCTGAAAAGATTAAGCTGCTTTATTCATTATTGCAGAAAAAATTATGAGCTTGAATTTTCTTGCCATTCCTCAGACTCTCAGATGTATTAATAAAATATTTCCTGCCTAGTAACATCTTAAATTTAAAAAAAAAGTTTCAACCGAAGTTTATTGAACTGTGAACATATGAATTTCCCTATTTTCAGCACCAGTGAATGTTTGAAGGTACCTCTTTGAATTGATTGAGTAATGAGAATAATTTAATAAATGTAAAGCTCGAACCCTCGAAATAGCCATTAAAATGATTTAAAATAACTTTTACCTGAAGTTCCACAGTTTAGTAGTCGCATTTTTTTATCTTTTCGCTT
This sequence comes from Argiope argentata, assembly GCA_026289955.1. Taxonomy (NCBI): domain Eukaryota; kingdom Metazoa; phylum Arthropoda; class Arachnida; order Araneae; family Araneidae; genus Argiope; species Argiope argentata. The sequence goes on from JAOUZG010040215.1 coordinate 6,295,537, forward strand.
TAAATTGTGATCTTTTAAGAATGTTTTACTCAGAATAGCTACTAAAAATTGGGAACATACAATAATTTAAATTTTGTACTTTTTTGGTAATAGAAAGAAACACAAAATATAGTTCCTTAAAAAAATATAGTATTGCTTCCAAAAGAAATTATCCAACTTTCTTTTCGGTTAGAAAATTATTCCTTAGAAATCGATTGATGATGGTAATTGTATAAAATATTTTTGTGAGCTTATTTGCATCAGTAAAATTTCTTTTATTAATTTTATTGCTTACTTTTATAATTAAAATTATTTTTACTAAGACAATACATTTACAATACGTGATAATCAAGTATTAATTTCAGCTTTGTCATATTTCGGTGTGACCCAAAAGAGGAATTTATTAAACAATTTTATCATAATATTCGCAGTCGCCTGTGTAAATGTTAACTAACATACTTCTATTTTAAGTAGGCCATCCATTTCATTTATAATCATTGTATTCTTTTACAATTATAAAAGAGTACTAGTACTTCTAGCGCCTTTAAAAAAAATTAATGTTGACGCATTTGGATTAGCGTAAAGGCAAAGAAAACTAAATGATAATGTTATTCACATGGCATAACTTTAATTTATTTGATATATCCACAGTGATTTTTTTAAAGAACACGCAATTGATTGTAAAGTTACCAAATATGGTACATACTAACTTCCTGATTATCTAAATTATATGGAAGTTCGGATATTTTAATTTAATTTTTGCTAACATTTACAAAAATTATTAATATTTTTCTTTAGTAAATTAAACCTATCCCAATTCTCCATTTTTTATGTTTTTTGAAAATTAATTTAAACCAAATTTGGTAAAATATCTTGCATTAATGAATTTCATGCAATGAAATTTAAAATAGTTTTATCTATTCATCAAATTAGTCACTTTATACATGGTTAAAAAGTTTTGTTGTTAATCTTATTTTGCCACTGTTAAAATATCATAAATTTTGTTTTGATTGAGAATGAATCATAAATATCATAATATAGTTTATCATATAAATATCATAATATAGTTTATCATATAAATATCATAATATAGTTTATCATCATATCTGATATCATAATATAGAATATCATAAATATAATTTTGTTTCCTTGAGAGATTTTTCCCAAAGATATATTTTTATTTATATTTGTATTTTCTTTATAATTGATTATTCGTCTTAAGTCCTTTCTCTAAATTACGTTGTGTCTTGAGAAAATAATTGAACGTTTACTGCTATTAAGCTAGAAAGAGAAAAGTTGCTTAATAAAGCCAAAAATATTTCCTTTTTATCATATATCATATTAGGTATTTGAAATCAATGGGAATTTCTTTCTAAGTACTACCAATAACTTTGTAAAACTTTTCAAACTAGACAAATAATTATTGAAAAAAAAAAAAAATAAAGCAACTTTTTTTCATTTATCTTATAAATGGGCGAAGAAAGTCGTTAGATGAATGTCGGTTGATAAGGTTAATTTACTTTGGGGGAAAAATTCGCATTTTCTTAGGCAGTGAAATCAATGATGATAAAAATCACATATGATTCAATACGATAAATTTTCGACATCGAAGGAAGTCTATGAAAATACTTAAGTTTTATTCATCTCTTGTTTCGATGGAGTTTTCTTTACAGGTTTTCCTGAAATTGAAGTGTACAAAATAAAAGCAAAACGAAAGCAAGAAAAAAAAGACTTAGGTGTGCAGTTTCTTCTTTTCTAGTATTGAATAAATATAAGCTTTCTCCAAGAACTGCATTCATTCGAAAGGTCCAAAGAGTCAACAATTCCCTGTTGCGACTTTGGAGAGTTAAGGGGTTCTCGGGTTTCCAAACACAGCTCCCAGTTTGAAAAAGCCAACGGGTTGATTTTTTTCTCTCCCTTTCCTTCTCGTTTCTTTCTAGGCTTTTACAGTGAATTTTAAAAGGAGTCGACTTTTTTCCTACTTGTTACTGAAAGAGAACGGGACTCTCCGAAGTTGATAGAACAACTTACCAGGTTTTCAGGCAATTTATTCTTGTTCATAGGACGCTCTTAAATGGGCTTTTCTTGAATGTTATGCATATTGAAAGACCGAATAATATAAATTCAAAGCAAAATAAGATAATTTAACATTTTTTGTGCAGTCTCTAAGCATTTTTTATAATATACTTATATTGAATTTAATATATTTTTAATTTTTTAATTTTATTTCTTTGCATTTTATGTATCATTTGAGGCAATGATTTTTTTGTATTATATATTATTTACAGATCGAATTTCAAAGCTAGAAGCCTAGTAATAGAAATGAATTTAGCCTACATTCTTTATATTTAATGCAAAGATTGTAAAGATTCATAAACTACTTTTCGTAAAAAGTACTTTAATCCATAATTTTTAATCCTTTGCTCTATTTTCAAATATATGAAAGTCCAAATAATATAGATTCAAAGCAAAGTAAGATAATTTAACTTTTTTTATGCAGTTTCTGAGCATTTGCTATAATATACTGATATTAAATTTAATATATATTTTTCATTTTCTTTATTCCAGTTCTTTGCATTTTATTAATCATTTGAAGCATTAATTTTTTTTGTGCACTATATATTATTTACAGGTTGAATTTCAAAGATAGAAGCGTAGTAATAAAAATAAATTTAGCCTACATTCTATATATTTAATGCAAAGATTGTACAATTTATTCATAAACTTCTTTTCTTAAAAAGTACTTTAATCCATAATTTTTAATCCTTTGCTCTCTTTTCACATATGTGAAAGACCAAATAATATAGATTTAAAGTAAAATAAGATAATTTAACTTTTTTTGTGCTGTTTATGAGCATTTTTTAATAATATAATGGTATTGAATTTGATATATTTTTAAATTTTCTTTATTTCATTTTTTTGGATTTTATGCATTATTTGAGGCAATATTTTTTGTATTATATATTATTTACAGATCAAATTTCAAAGCTAGAAGCCTAGTAATTGTAATAAATTTAGCGTACATTCTATATATTTAATGCAAAGATTGTACAATTTATTCATAAACTTCTTTTCTTAAAAAGTACTTTTATCCATAATTTTTAATCCTTTGCTCTATTTTCACATGTGTGAAAGACCAAATAATATATATTCAAAGTAAAAAAAAAGATAATTTAACTTTTTTTGTGCAGTTTCAATAATATACTGATATTGAAATTAATATATTTTTTTAATTTCTTTATTTTATTTCTTTGCATTTTATGCGTCATTTGCTGAAATAATATTTTTTGTATTATATATTATTTACATCTCGAATATCAATGCCTAGTAATCTAAATAAATATAGACTGTCTTCTTTATATTTAATGCAAAGATTGCGCAATTTATTCACAAACTACTTTTCTTAAAAAGTAATTTAATCCATAATTTTTTTTCCTTTGCTCTTTTTTCGCATATGATTTAGAACATTTATTTCATAATTTTATTTTCCGACTTTTTTATGTTGTTGCTTTAAATAAAAAAAAATTATAAAATAGATAAAATTTTATAAAAATATAGTTCGATTTACTTTTCTCCAATATTGCTCTATTTATATCACCTAACACTGCTCAGGGCAGTGAACCTTGGTGGCTTGAAGGTAATGTTTCGGTTTCGTAAGGTAAGAGCAATAGGTTAGAGATCCAATTCCATCAGAGAACCGCCGTTAAGGCCAAATGTCCTCCCTCTAGTATGGATAGCCGGCTCAGGTGTTGTCCTCTTCATCTGAACTCTTCAAAATTGATGTCGGTCCCAAAATAGCCTTAGTGTTATTAATCGGACGTTAATTTAACTAAACGCACATGTTTGTATTAAATTTCATTTTTCCGCTGACTGATTCTTCTGAATTCTTTATCAAATTTAATTTATTTCTTACAGTTTAGTTGCATTCCATTTCCAGCTTGGCTACACCATGAAAAAATGTGCTTAAATTTCGTAAAAGTTAAGAATTCAACGTTTATAAAGATTATGTTCATTTTTATTTACTCATTGAAGATAAACTGCATTTATTTTATGTCGTTTCTATGTATATATTTGTTTCATATTTTAGTATCTACTAAACTGTTAACATCAAATTTCTTTGATAATTGAAAATATTTATTTTTTCGTTGTTATATTAAAAATTTCTATTTTTCCATTTACATTATTTGTCAAAGCTGTTCTTATACAACTCTCTAGAAGGACGGAATTTCTCTATTTATATATGAATAAAAAATGAAACAATTTTTTTAATTACTCAAATATTTTATCTCTGTAAATGCAGTTTCAACAATTAATAATGTTTTCGTAATAATATTCGAACATTTCACTTATGTAGTTAATATATTTCAAGTACGAAAGAAATTCTAGTTTGCCGTTTGGATATTCTTGTTCTTAATTTATAACCAAATAGATCAATGATTATATAATATTACAAATTGCATTAATAGAAGCGCACCTAAAAAAATTGTTTCTTTCCTTGGAAAATACAGATATTTTTTTCTTTAGTTATATGTAAACTTTTAAGATCTCTCTGTCCAATGAAATATTTTTAAAATATAAAAAAAATGTTACTTAATTCTTTATTTACAATATCATTAACATCATTTTTACAATTTTATGTCGATAATTAGATACGATTTGGTGCGTGATATTTCTCAAAAAAAAGCAATTTTTTTTTTCAAATTAATTAATTTATTATTAGACTTTCAAATTTTGTCTTCCAGTCTTATTTAGTTCTTGCTATAGAAGCTACTCTCATCTCGTTCTTTTGAAATTAACCATAAAAATATTAATATTTCGAAGGTATTATCCTGTTTTATACGATACTATTAAATACCATCAGAATAAATGGATCACGTAAAAACTAATGGTTTAATATCATCCGATTTGGAAGTAATCATATAAAGAAAGTCTAAATTGTTTACTAAAAGATGGCGCTGCAATATTTTTGCGCATTTCCTTGAACGAGTAATTTTACCAAACCAAATGAAATGACACATTCCCGGATGTAAGAGCAAATCTCATGTAAGACTCGTAAAGTGGATATATAAGTAAAGTCTACATAAGCCATATACAAAATATAAACCATTTTATGCATTTAATCATCAATAATTTTTTTATATTACATATACTTTTAAATTGTAACTGATAATAATGTATGTTGGCTTTATTAGAATGTAGGTTTGAAGTATCGAGTAAGGTGCTATTTAAAATCTTAAAATTTCCTTTTCTTTTCATGGTGATATGAAATTTAAAAATATGAAGTTATTAATAAATATAGATGACGTTTCACTGCAACATTTAGAAGTTAATTATAATATTCTTATATAAAGAGGTGAATTAAATATTGAAATACACTTATAAATCACATATTGAATTCTAAATTGTTGTAGAAAAATATTTCTTATCCCAGGGTCCCAATGTAACAGTTTTTATTTAATTCGTATATATAAAAACTAAAAAAAATATTAATACCTTTGATTTTAGCTTTTGTTATGTTATTTGTTGATTTTTTGAGATGCCAGTGCAGATAACAATTTTTTTTTGACAATGGTTTTTTTTTTGCCGACGGAATTTTGTTGATACCACAAACCTCATTCACAAAACTTCATGTTCTGACATAATAAAAAAGATTTTAAAAAAAACAGAACACTGTAAATGCATTTTATTCATAATTCCTTTTGATTTTGTCTTTGCAAATGCTATTTTTCTGCATGAGCGATATCTAATAAACAATGCCTTGCTAAGATATATTTTTCGTTAATCGCAACGATTATAGTGAAAAATTATTAAAACATTGAAATTCATTATACATTTTTTGATAATCAGTTTTCTTTTTAATTTCTCAATCCAACGTAGTTTCTGGTTTCTCCTAGTATTTTTTTCATCATTAGTATATATAAAAATAAAATTCTTCATTCTTCGTTAAGAGAAATTATTTTATTCCATTATAGAAGAAGAAATTAGTTGCTCTACACTTTTATAGAAAATATGCGTTGCATTTTCTTTGGGAAGTATGCTTTCCGATGAATTCATCAGTTATTGTATGAAGTATATACAATAACTGATACCTTCTATTAAGGACATTTTTTCAAATCTCTTGTTTTCAGTTCTCTCTTAACGTAAAAGAGACAATCACTCTAAAAGGTCCTCTGTTTTTTGCAATAGTCCAATATCATTAAATATTGTTTGCACCTTCGTTGTTGGTGAGGTTGCTCATTGGTGACCACATCAAGATTACCGCATGGCCTCTGGCTAAACATTTCTTCATATATGCTGGCATTAGTTCTGACAAAAGCAAAAACTTTGTGTTACTTCAGCAGGTGCATTAGATCGTTATCTTACCCAAAATGATATGCCTTAATTTTTTAATTAACCAAATTAATTATTAACCAAAAATATATATCTAATAACTTAAATAAATGTTTTTTTCTTAAACGAATTTTAATCCTAAAAATATTTTAATATACTATAAATAGAAAAAAACTCCCCTTTTAAAAAGTTAAAAAGAAACTATTTATTATACATGAATAAAACATTATTAAAACTAATTGCATTTCAATCAATACAAAATTTAAAAATATTTATTATTTTTTTAAATGCTTTATTTTAAAGACGTTTCCAAATCTTTCCATTAAACTCCTGATAAAAACATTGCAACCAAGAACAATATAATTCTTACTTAAACAAAAGATAAAAACATATTCAAGAACATACAAGTAACATATACAGTCTTAAATAACATATACAGATAAGTAACATGTGCAGCATTTCACCTATTTCTATAAATAATAAAAAATGACGCGATGTATTCCCTATATAACATATTCTATCACACGATTCAGTAAGAGGGGAAAATACTCTATGTAATATCTAAAAATGAAATCTTTTAGTGATTGTCATGTTTTTGGCGGAAATAAACACGATAGAGCAGGAAATTTATTCTTTGACAAGCGTATTGAGGACGATTCCATATCTTGCATGCATTAAATGGAATTCTCTCATGCAAGTCAAAGATGTATTTCCGTTTCAAAAGCCTGTGTGATATTTACATATGATATCCAAAGAAACCTTTATATCTTGGTGTAAAATACTACTTATTTTTATATGTTATACTTAGCGTACGATGTATTTCTTATCTCTTTTGATGTAAGAATTTAATTAAAAATTTTTAACGACATTTCAGATTTTTCTTTTATTAACTTTTGAATTTATATAGACAATGGAAATTTTTTCAATGAAAACTATTAACTATGTTTTTAAAATAAAGATTTCAGTAAATTATGAATATTTTAATTATATAAAAATGATAAAATTATTGTGTAAATATGTTGTTATAAACACAGCGTAGTATAGTAGCATCATTTTCTATTTCCGCCTACGTTTACGATTTAATTAAAAAAACCAATGGTTCTTCCGTTTTCTTATCGAATTTAAAAATTACAAGATCTGTCCCAAATTAGTCCTGGTGATTCTTCCATATAGATTGTTAATTTAATTTTAAACAAACTTTAATTTAACTATCTGGGCTTTCATTTTTTGGTTCTTAAACTTTGATTAATATCACTAGAATTATGTGGCATGTGTTTTGTTATGCACCATATAAAATGCAAAGCTACTCAAAGGAATACGACGCTTGTTTAAAAACCAAAGAAATTGTTTATTATAAACTTTAAGTTCTTAACAAGATTATTTCTTTTTGTATTGTTAGCTATTCACATAAGTTTGTACTTAGCCCTTTTTCGAGAAAGATGCATCATTTTGTTGTTATAATTCTCAGTGTTTACCGCTATATAGTATGTTAGAGTATTGTTTTATTTTTAGAAGATTGAATTTCTTTGAAATTCCGAAATATTTTATGGAAAAATTGCATTTTCATGATACAGATTGATTTATCCTTTGATAACAATTATTAAAATGTTGACTGCCGGACGAATTTTCCTCTTTGATTAGTAATTTGATTAAAAACTAGACAACCTGTTAGTTTTACCGTTAGAACTTCTGAAAATATTGTAGTACAAAATAATTTTCACATCATATAATATTTAAAATATATAATTTTCTTCTAATTTCAATGTTTTTACTTTTTAGATATTTTTACATTTTTAATCATTTTTGAAAAAGATATTTTAAGCAATAATCACAGCATTTTTCAACAAGAATAACAAGAAATTGAAACGAATTTTACACACATAATGAACAACACAAAGAACCAAAAATACTGTAAGAGGACCAAAGTTATTCCATCAAAACACTAGTAAAGTTCCATGTGTGCAATTTTTAATTTTGTTTTACTTTTTAAATTATTACTTGTTTTTAAGAAAAATTCCTTTTACTAAAACAGTTTTCAAAAACTCAAAGCAATGCATTTGGAAAATGATCTGCAAAATATAAATGTATAATTAAAATATTATTTCCTATAGGAAAAAAATGCCAAACGCAACAATGTTTTAATTCAAGAGTTAGGTAACATCGTTAAATTGTATATATTTTTTACTAATTTCATTATTGATATAAACTGAAATTCATGGCAAAATTAATAGAACGAAGTAGGACTTCCGAGTTAAAATTTGAAGCTTAAAAAATGTCTTACTGTAGGAGCTATTAAGATAAAGCTACATAAAATATTTAATTAAATATTTTAACTGCCATTAAATTAGGTATATCATCTGTTTGCCAATGGAGGGTTGTCTTAAATAAGCGCATATATCTACCTTCTTCATTTCGGAAATCTCTTGTCTCTATTTTTATGAAGTCGTGAAATTATCAAATTTGCATGCATTTATGTAGATATCAATCTTAAATGAATACCTACATCATCTTAGTTGTAATACATATTTTGTCGAAATACTTATTCCTTATTTAGATTGAAGTTATCATTTCCTCTGTTTCATTACAATGTTTAAAACAAAAGACCCGAAACAAACGGCGCACATTATCTCAAAACTGACACTAACTTTATGAAATCTCTTTGTAAATGAGGGACGAAATTACTCACGATCCAGATTTTTTTGTCGTCTCTAAGTGTCATTTTAAAATTTATGCTTTACGACAAAACATACATCTAACGGCATGCCCATACAAAGAAAGAGTGAAGTGTCAGACGGGAAATTTTAATCTTGACGCTAAGCACTCAGTTTGGAAAGCGTAATTTAAGTCGCCGCTCTTAAAACGTCAACACTTTTCGTTGGTGCTTTGTCATCTTTATTATATTTGCGGCCAACACAATCAACTTCATCCTCAGGATGAGCGCGCACTCCACATACGTCCCTGAGTCCCAAAACTAATTTAAAGGAAAACTTTTGGATAGAAAATCCCTGTTACCTTCGAGGCTGAATTGTTTTTCAAATTTTGAGAAGGTCGACTTGACTCAAGAAACATATTTCTTGCCACCGGATACATTAATTTTCCGATTTATGTAGATAATCATATCGGGAGATACGTGTGTCGTTTCTAATTATTGCTTCTTCTTTAAATAAGATATTTTAAACAACAATGTTGAAAATTATCTTTTACTGCATTTATTATTTTAATATTTTTTTCTCTTTCGTATACCAAAGTGATTCGCTGCCAATGCTGCTTTAATATGTTTCCCGTTCTAAGTCATTATATATGCAAACTCATTAGATTTCAGTCTCGTGGCGATATTTAAACGGGAAATGATGGAAATTCGTTACCCTAAAGGAAATAATTTTGCATTATTAAGTATTTCTTAGCATTTTGTGTCGTATAAAATTTGGTCTAGTTGGTTGTCTTTCTGGGCCATTCATTAGCAGCATTAATGTAAACATCCTTTAATAGCAATTTTCTATATGTTAATTAGCTATACAAAATGCAGTTCAATAAGAATTTGCATAATTAAGTATAAAAGTTTGAGCAGCATAAACTCTAGTTGGGGTACGTTGTAATTAATTGTTGCTGATGTAGGAGGAACTTATTATGAAAATCCTGTTTTCATAAAAGACGGCGTTTTACAAATTATTACATACGTACTGAGCATTATTGTTTTTTGCATCATTATAGTTTCCCTTTTTCTTTGGGTAAGGGATGTTATTTCCATTTATGAGTAGCAGTTGTTATAATAGAATGTCCTGATATTATAGCTTTTCTAATAAATATCGGTCATTAGCTTACTTACCTCACATTTACTTCCTTTACAAAAAAAATTTTTTATATGGCATTAACCATGTTAAAATTCCATAGAATTCATTTACATAGATGCTCATAATAAATATGCAAATAATGGAAAAATGAAGATAAGGTTTTCTTTAAAATAGAACTACTTTCTAATAAAGATAGATTAAACAAAAGAATTTTTTAAGCTGCTATTCAAGTATTGATAATTTCATTTTGTTTTATGGAATGTTTTATTCAGAGGTAAAACAATCTGTAAAAAAAGAAAAAAATAAGTTTGTTATTAGCATTAGATAAATAAGACTAACAGTAATTTTTCCAAATAGAAAAAAAAATCATACATAAACAAATATTAATTACTTTAATTAATAAAATTCAAAATAGATTCATTTATTTTTATTAAAATAGAAATAATCATACATAAAAAAATTTGTCCTATTTCCTAGATCATATAAATCCCTGAAACAAATTCTTTCATGTAAATGAATGTACCGAAAATTCAGTTTTACACATATTTTCAGATATTTTTGCAATTCTTTGCCTTCATTATTAGCTTCAAATTTTATTCTACAGAAGAAATAATTTATTAGTTTCCATTTAATGCTTTAGTTTAAATGTTATACAAATGCTACTTGTGTACTATGCTGAACTATATTAAATTGATGATTATGATGTTTCTGCCAGCACTTCCGTGTTAATCTGATTGAAATACTTTGACTCATGATCTTCTTCTTGTATTGTTTCTTATGGCACTTGACATTTATAACTTCACTGAGATAGTGATTTTAGCCTAATCAGCGTCTCCTGTTTGTAGTAGCGCCATTTAGGGCCAAGAGTACGCCTTTTGCTACTCACTCAACGCATTCACTTTCACAGCCCCATTTATACAAGAGGAGGGGACATTCATACTCCTTACAGATAAAACAAAGAAGATCAGCCATTCCTTAATCGGTACTCAAAACCGGGAAGCCCAGATCACGAGGAAGAAGAGCTACCCCTATGCCAGGAAGCCTTCTCTCTTGATCATTTTCAAAATACCTGATTCGTGCATATTTGGAAAATCTTAAGTTCAATCTCTTTTCCCGTGTAATTTTCAAAGAGTATGAATGAACCAATACTGCAAAATAGTTGATCATTGATATTCATTTTTAGCTAGCATATTTCATAATATCTTCCATATTATAGCATCTGATTAAATCAAAAAAAAAATTATGTCAGGTTTCTTAGATAAATTTTAAGTAAATTTAGCAATTTTTAAATAAATTCATCACAGTTTAATATATTTTTATTGATTATATATTTTAAAATTATAGACAATTTGATTTATTGTGTGTTCGAATATTTTTAATGGAATCGATAACTAATATATCATATCCCTATTGAAAAAAAGCACATGTCCGACTAATCTTTCTAGTTGTACATTATCTTTCGCATTATTATAGCTTTACTTTTTACGAACACTGTGCAGATAATGAATATGAAAGTTCTTCCATGGCTTTCAAGAATAGAAGTAATTTATTACATTATTAATTATATCATGAGCCAGCTTTCTGTTGCAGAGGAATCGCGTCTTCCTCGTGTTCTGGGAGTCCTGGTTCGGGCCTGACTGTTCTACTGTGTGCTATCTGTAAGGTGTGTGAATGTGCCCCCTGTTAAAAAGTATTGAGCAACCGAATGTGATGAGTGTGTAGCTAAGTCGTACTCTTGGCCCTAGTTGGAACTACTTCAAAATATAAAAACAAGAGACTCTCCTTTCGGCTTAAATCTGCTGCTGTATCATCAGGGGGTTTGTCCAATATGGCAAGTGCCATAAGTAACAACACAACAACATTTCATGAAACATGGAAAAATTGTTGCACCTTTTTTTCACATTGAAAAGGGTTTAAAAATTATAGACATAACAATTTTTATAATGTTTTGATTTTAAAAAATCTACTCTGCAAGTAAATTGCTATAATTAAAAAATTATTTTTTTAAAAGAATATAAAATTATATTTGTGCAATAATATTATTATATCACTAAATTTCGATTCATTAAAAATTTAATTTATCAATTAATTTGAAATTAATCAAAATTAATTAAAAAATTAAAGATCAAAATATTTCTGATTTATACATTTTAGCCCTACACACTAGATTCGGGATAATTATTGTATTTCTGAATCTAGACTTTACCCCGTTAGAAAACCATTAGACATGCATACTCTAAAAGTGAACTTTATTATATATGTAGTTAAGATATTTGAATACTATGTGTAGTTAAATGAAGAACATACATCCAATTTAAGAAAATGAAGCAATTCATATTATCCAAATTATTACTTCTAGTAAATTTATTTTCATTACCTGCAAAATTCTTAAATTTAATAGAAAATTACTAATGCAATATATTCTCGTAAAATTTAACGGAAAGTATCCAGAATAATTGATAAAATTAAAAAAAAAACATTTCTCCAAGCAGTCGAGTTTTTTGAATAACTGAGATAATTTTTTTTTGATTTTATATTAATATTAATATCATTTTTTTCTAGTGACTACGAAATGAGCATATTAATATGTAAGAAATCAGAATTTTAATATACCTAAGATAGAAAACAAAGAAATTCAATTTTGTAATGCTTAAAACTCTTTAGAAACAATTCACACTACACAAAAGTGCAATCTTGCATATCGAAAATGAGAAAAAAAAAGAAAAAGAAAGAAAGATTTTACTCTAATGCTGTTCTTAAAATAATCTTTTCCACAAAGAGAGTATATTGAACAAACTTTTTTCCTCTTTCATCTTCTGGAATATTTCTAAGCAGAAGGGAAGAAGATTAAAAAACAATTAAATTTATTCCTTAAAATAAAATGTTTTGCAAGAGCATACTGTGGATAGATTAAATTTCCCCATAGAAGTATTCTTCTGAAGTCTGTTTGCTTTGCGGGCCTTTACTGAGATAGTCCTGCGTTAAGAAAAGAGCCATGGAGAAACAATAAGAACAATGTTTTCAGGAAACACAATTTTACTTTATAACATATTCTTTAATCTTGGCTCATAATTTGGTTCGGAGCAAAGTTTAGATTAGAATATTTTGCTGGCATGTTATTTTTAATCTCGTGTCTTTTTAAAATTCTGATTGTGAAGCATGAAATGTGCATATGCAAATCCAATTCACCATTCAAGAAAGATTTAATCGTGTATTTTCATATATTTTAATTTAAGCACTATAAATTAAAAACTTTCTGAAAGCAAAAATTATTTTAGGGTTATTTTTAAGGTCAAATACATTTTTTTCAAAAAAGTGATTTAGCGCAGTTGTGTCTTGATTCAATTAAAAATAGAATGATTTTTTTAAAAATAGAAAGACATTTTTTTGGTAGTTAACTCATTTATAGATAGAAAACCGTTAT
>JAOUZG010040215.1:6319021-6344556 GCA_026289955.1 Argiope argentata
ATAAAGTTTTAGTTAGTTCCTTTTAGTTAAACATTTTTATCCATACGAAAAATGTATACTTAAAACATGTTTGGTAAATTATTCACGACGACCTACAAAAAATTAAATAGATTAAATTACATGAATTATCAAACTATTCATTGTGGTAGGTTTCAAAATTTATTTATACTGCATTTATTGTCAGAAATATTCATTAATTATTATTTCATCCGAATTTTTCAAGGATCATAATGAATTTAATTAAACTGTTTTAAAGAAACGTGACATAATTTATGGTAGGTTATCTACAAACTTATCAATCCTTATGCCCTATTAAATATTTCCCCTGAAATGAGCCTCAGGAACTGCAGATGAGAAGTCACGAGATGAGTAACTTGTTCTCGCTTCCTTGGAGGGTATTGAATTCAGGGTGTGATGGCATTGACCACAACTACGTACACGAGATATACTTATTTTGTGGTACCAGCTTCTGTCTCTTATTGGTGTATGAAATGGTATCATTATTTTTTTACTGACCCTATTTTGCATGTACTATATGCAATTCGCGAATATAAATCATGCTTTACTCAGTATACATTATCTGATTGAGGATTATTTTTGTGCAATCTTATTACTGGAAGAATTCAAATTCAATAAAATATTTGATTTTCAATATCTTTTAAAATATTATATAATTATTATTATAAATATTATTATTATAATTATTAAATTATTATAAATATTATTATTATAATATTAAATTGGTTTTTCAATCGAATCTATATCCGTTATCCTTATTATAATTTAAACATTTTATTAAATATTACAATTCTTATAAATTTGAAGCTTAAAGTTTTTTCTAAAATATCAGTATAAATCGAATTTCGGAAATCTCTTTTAATTATTTCCCCCGTATAAGATCAATTACTCTATATACACCACTACATGACTCAAATCTTAAACTTCCTCAAAAATACATTTAGGACCAATAGTATACTGACTTTGAAAGGTATTAACATACGAGTATATTTTGTAAAATTCGAGATGAATAAATTCAAATCGATTTTATTTATATATAATTCAAACCTTTAGCTTTGATTTTTGAAATATAATGCTGTAATATGATGTTATGCATATTTGCCTTAAATTAAAACTATTACTCTAATATACTTGTATGGAAAATTTATTATATATATATATATATATATATATATATATATATATATATATATAATCTTCAATTTCAATCAAGTAAAATTCTTTTCTCCAAAATGTTAAATTGGAGGAGGGATATTATTCATTTTTTTATTTCATTTTCGATTAATCCGTTTGAATTTTGGGATTTTTCCCATTTAATATTTGAATTCTTATCAGTAATTAAACCAACATAAACAGTTTACTCAGAAAAGAATCAATCACGTTTTAGAAATATGAAGAAAATAAAAAATGCGAATTAATAAAAGCTTATCTTTAATGAATATGGTAAATAATTCAGCGTTAAACATACAATATATCCTTTTTTGTTAAAACAAAATATTTAATGAGCTCGAATGAAATTCAAAAACATTGCACCATTAAGTCTTTTTCTTTATTCCGCAGTTCAGTTTTGCGTCAAGTTTCGAAATTTAAATAGCATTTTGAGAAAAATCGATATGAAAGACGTTTCAGCTGAAAACGGCTCCTACAGCTAGATGCAATTATGAAGAAAATTTATGCGTTTGAAATTATAAACTTTGTTACACCAACAATCAATAAATGGTGCCATGTCAATTAAAAAAAATAAAGCAGCACACTGAAGTTTGATTCCTCATTCACTTCAATATCTAACTGTAACTGACTGTCCAAAGCAACTGAAATAGTTCTTCTAGATATGTTAAACTAGATAAAGCTAACTTTTCTGTGAAATTAGATAACGCAAAGCTCACATCGAATACATTGTTACCGTTGTTTTTCTTCCATGTTTTCCGAAATCATTATTACATATTGTAGATTGCAACTTAATCCTTTGAATAGCTGTTGCACTAATCGGATTTGAATATTTCACTAACCAATTATTTTTCATATTCAATTGCCTCGCTTAAGTATTCCCCAACTTACAAAAAAAATATTAGGAGAATACCGCTGAAAGTAATACTTTTAAAATTACTATTAGAGAATAATCGTGTTCTTATTTTTTTATTCGAACAGAAAATTTAATTAAAGCATAAATAGTGATTTTAATATTCGATTGTTATAAAAATAAGGCAACGAAAGAATGTCAAAAATGCAGCAATGGCGTCCACCCTCACAAGGTATTATTCTATTAGAGTTATTCCTTTTAGTGCTACACAAAAGACAAAGTAATTATGTAATAAGCAAAGTAATTAAAACATGAATAGGGATTTTTATGTCCAATTGTTATAAAAATGGGGCAACGAAAGAATGCCACAAATAACAGCAATGGCGAGCACCCTCACAAGGTATTATTCTATTAGAGTTATTCCTTTTAGGGTTACATAAAATACAAAGTAATTACGCCGCTATTTGAAAGTATTGATACATTTAATGTTATAAACTTATACTGCATCAAGTGGGTTGGAATACCACCAGGACAATTTCCGAGCCACCAAATTTTACATTAGAGTTTGCTCATATTAGTGGAATCTTTAAAAAATTTATAATTGTATTTATTATATATCAAAACAAAAAATACCAAATTATAATAATGCTCTTATTTCTTTTTTTGTTTGTTTGTTTTCAAGTAAAGACTTTATGAATATCCGATATGGAACCTGAGAAGGCCCTTTATGTTAAATATTTTCAACCAGCTTTTAATATTTCCAACCACAATGTATGGAAATTATTCATTTCCTTTAATATTCTGTTAGCCATCATTTCTCAGAATTTCATTAAAATTCTGTATCTACCCCCTGCATCTACAATTCTTAAACAGAGATTCTTTTCTAAACCACGAAAATTTTATTACAGTTTAAAAAAAAATAAAAAAAGACATATAGAAAAGTATTCTTTAGAATCCTTTACATTTGAAATTTTTGTGAAATCGGATGTTCATATCCTTATATCTAAAGGTTACTGAGTGTATATAAGACTATAACAACTGCGAGTTAAAACTATTAGAAATTCACACACAGTTATGTTTGAAAAAATTTGTAAATCAGATCTAGAAGGATAAAAATGCTTCTTTAAGCGAGGGAGGCATATTAACTGTAAAAACAATGATTTTTAAATCCAAAAAGTTTGATTTTTACTGCAAGAAGTTGATTGTCAAAAGCAATTTTTTATCAATCTGCTATATGGCTTTTAAATGGATTTTATATTTTGCACAATAATACATTTGGTGTATACTTTCTGTAGATGTAGTAATTCTTTTTTGACAAATAAAGAAATGGCTTAATGTTACATTGAAGAATCACATCCTGTACACTTGTAGTTTTGATTTGGTGAAGAAAATATTCATTTCGAACAAGTTTTAAAAAAACTTCCATTAATGCATAAATTAATTTTTAAATTTTTTAAAAAAATAATTAATTAATGCATTTTTATTTTTTATTATGTTCTTTTTCTAATATGTGAATTATCTTGTAAATACACAAAAAATGACTCGTACAAAATCGATTTAAAACAAGAAATAGTAGTCTTATTGAACACATTTTTCTTTCAATATCTTAGCAATTTTTGCAAATAGAAACAATTAACCTCGTCAACTCATAAATGAAAATAAAAGAAAAATATATTCAATGACATTTTTTTTGAAAGAAGACAGTTTAAACATTTTATTATACATTTACATGCGCCATTTCTTGAAACTTTGCAATTATAAGTATGTCTAATTGTACTATTGAAGAAAATAATTGGTTCTCCAGCAGTTTTGAAACACTGCTTATAAACAAATTTTACTTTCTAAAACTTAATTACAATTTCTCGAGATACTAATGTTTATATTTTAAATCTTCCAATGCTATAGAAAACCATGTGGGATCTTTAATTTAACTTCAAACAAGAGTCTAATATTCTCAGATTTCTATCTTACATAAAATCTCCTCTTTCCCCCACTATCCAGAGAAGGCAAATTTAGAAATTATAGTGGAAAATCATGATCAAGAAACCACTATTAAAAAGTTCCAATTAGAAACTTTTACGTTCTGTACTTGTATGAAATAAAATCATCAAATATAATTATAAAACTTAAATTATAAAAATGAAGAAAAAAATTTATATGACAGAATCTTTGTTTATGTAAAGATTTCAGAAATGAAGTGTATAAATTGCATTTTTGCATATCTTTGTGTATTTCTGCTGCACTTATAGCTATTGATTTATTTTTTGATGCGAAAACATTTGCTTCTAAAACTTTTATATATTCGTATGGTATCAATACAAATTACTATTAAGAATTTAATTAAAAGCTCATTAAACTCTAAAAATAATTATCTTTAGCTGGACTGAATTGTACACATTATCTAAATAAAAAATATTATTTTCCTATTTAAAATAAAGTGATAATTGTTCTATAACTTCTAACTAATGCTTTTGGAATGCATTTGATAATTTTTAATTTAACTATTTCGAAGTATTTTTTTAAATATATTGCAAATTAATATAATAATAATAAATAACTGATAAATACTGTTTTGTTTATAACTGATAAATACTTTTTTGTTGAGAAATTTATGAAAAGTCTTTTCTGTGCTTATTAGAATAATTGATTCTTACTAATGAGCAGGGTTCCAAGCTTTTTTATTCATTAATAGGACAAAGTATTTTTAATTACTTCAAAGTTTGAAAGTAATCGTTCGTTTATTTTAGAAATATCTTCCTGTTAGATAAAAACCTTGTTTAAAAGTGCATTAATGACATAGATGTCTTTATAAGTCATTATATTTTATTAATTGTATGGAATAAATGTTTTTCTTAAAATTTCAATCCGATTGATGTAGCATTTCTTAGAATTATAATTAATGTTTAGACGAAGACTAAACTTTATGTACAATAAAAATTCAAACCGAAATGAAGTTCAAAATTTCTTGCGAAACTGAATTGCAGTTTTGAAAAGAAACGTACTTCCGATGTATTTTAAATTATTATTTTTCAATTAGTAGGTAGAGAGTTATTATTTTATATCAAAATAATTAAATGTTGAAAGATGTAAAAAAATGTCATTTTTTGATTAAAAAATAATTATTTGAATTAAAACAATTAAATTAAGCAATTAAACAAGTTAACCATGTAATTTGTAATTTTATTGAAATATTCTTTATTTCATAATTCATCTATTCATTTACCATTCACTTATATCGTTATATATATATATATATATATAACGATATACAAACTTCGTTTTTGAGTGAGATATCGTTTTTTTATATATCTCACTGTAATTTTCATTTTAGCAAAATTAAATAGATGTATTTTTTAAAATATATATTTTAAAATGCAACTTTTAACTAGAAATTTTCTTCAACGTCATCAAATGTGCATCACGTAGATGTCCATCTGTAATTTGATGAAAATTACAGATGTACATTTGCCTGTTCTTTATATAGAGAAAAAACGGTCAACTTTATTTGAAGACTATTGTAATAATTGCTATACGCCAAATGCATCCTACGAAATTATATGCTTCGAACCAAATTTAAACTAATATTTTTGTTTGATAAGGAAACTTTTAATTTAATTAATTCTTCACTGGACAAGACGTTTCTTGCACTCATTCTTATTATATTTAAGATATTCATTTATGTCATAGTAATACCGTGAAAATCAAACCTGCCTTCAAGACGTTTCTTGAAGAAGTCAAAAGTTACATTCAAAACTACTTTTTTCGTGACTTCACTTCTTCTGACTTTTCTCAGAAATATTTTGATTCAAAGTTGAAATTCTTATGTTTATTTTCTAACACTGTTATATAATAATTTATTTACTATCCTAATTAAAGCACACACCCCTCGAATTTTCGGGAATTTTAGTACACATAACATAAATATGTTTCATTATATAATCATACAAGTATTACTCAGAATTAAAAAATATTTTAGCAAAGATTTACATTTTGTAGAAATTATGTACATTTTTGATATTCATATAAAAAAAAGTAATAAAAGTTTCATTATTTAAGTGGCTTTCAATACATATAATATTTATAAAAACTACCTTTTTTAAAGTTTTAATTATTTAATATCTATTCGATGAAAATTAAGAACAGTTTTATTTGATCACCACTAAAAATCTCAGGTTTCATTTTAATTGCCATTTATTGATTTCAAACTCATTACAAAATGAACAATTCTATATAATTAAATTAACAAGAATTATCTATTTTTAAAATTAAATTTCAAATTTTTTTAAAGAATTGAAAATTTCTGCAAAAGATATGAACTATTTAAGTGTTAAAATAAATATTAGACATTTCATAAAAAAATTCAAAAATCATTTATTCACATTGTTAACAATAATAAACATTTTTTGACACACAAAAAAATAAGAATGTCGGTTAGTATTCTTATTTCAGAACTATATATCAAAATATTACAATACAAAATATATTTTCACACATAATTGGCTTTTAGGACATATATATCTGCATAAACAGACTACTTATAGAAGTGTAAAATAATTAAGAAAATCCTATCTATACTTTAATGATAACCAACATAGTTTTAAATGTAATCAATTTAATGCTAAAAAATTTTAACATATAGTATGAAAAATAAATCCATTTAATATTTTCTGTAAGCAAAAATTTCATATTTGATTACATATTAAATTTTGAATACTCAATCTGTCAATACTTTATACATCAATTATATAGATTATACACAGAAATCAATTTAAGAAAAAAATTAAATTTATTTCATTAAAAGAAACAGCTGTATACCGTTTAAAGTTTAACTAAGATACAGATACTTTCTAATCAAGTAAAATTATAGCATTAATAATTAAATATCTTAATATTTTAAATATATTTTAACAGTTTAATGTAAATGTCTGCTGTTAGAAACATATTTTACACGTAAAATTTCGAAATTGATAGAAAACAATTGAAGTTTTTTAAATGATAAATTTTTAATATTTTAAATATCAATGAAGCTTATTTATTATATATATATATATATATATATATATATATATATATATATATATATTAATAAAATTCTGTTTAAAATTAATTTATTGTTTTGTTTGCAGTTTAATAAAACATAATTAAAACCTACAGGAAAATTATTATTAGTCAATAGTTGTAATTTTTACAAAAATGAACTAACATATGCTTGATAATAATTTAGTATTCCTCTAAAGATAGTAACAAAGAAAAATATTCTCAGTAAAATTTAAAATTATGTTAAAAGATAATTCATATTTGCCATTTACCAAGGATTAATTGTCGATAAATTGATCGTGTTCTTTAACAATGAAACATAGCAGCCATCGATCTACACAGAGGACGTCAGATATATGATCGTAGATGATTATTTGATGATGAAGAAGATGAATGCAAAAACACACAAACTGAAGAAACAACAATGATGAACAATAAAATGATCACTTTTCGAAGACAAGCTTCAAAACAACTGCTAACGCCATTAAAGGTGTTGCAACACGTCGAACACCTTCTCTAAATTCTTCACGAGAGTCTTCTTGAGTAAAAAATTTCTTCATCTCATGAAACTTATTTGCATTTGACACTGAAATCAAACAGAACATCATCAAACAGCAGGCAATGAAAGTAGTCGTGGATCTCAGAAATCTAGACATTTTGTTGAAGGTGCCGAAGTACTTTGTATACTGTTTAAAAGGAAAGCATCCTTGTTATATATATATACTAAGATTGGATTAAGAAAGCTCCAAATTCTAAGAATCCTAATAATATTATGAAAATAAAAGACACAAAGGATTAGAAAAATATTTTCTTTCCTTCTGTTCCCATGTCGTCTTAATTTGAAATTCGGAGTAAAAATTCAGTAGTTTTCCTTTTTGAAGACTTATAAGTGCCATTGTAAGTTTCATGCTTCTCTACTTCAGCTTCTGTGCACTCTTAAAATAGGATTTCTCCTTGACTATCTCGATTGTTAACATTTTATTAAGAGTTAAAATAAGTCCAAGTACCTGCTTGCTCCTTGGCATGGATGAAATGAGCTTAAAGGATTACTGTAGAAACGTATTCGCTTCACTGAATTATGAACTGCTATTAGTTAAGGTTTATTTGTTTTCATGCTTGGACGAACTTCACTCTTTGTTTGTTCATCGGATAGCATTCAATTTAGCCTTAGAAAAATCCTATTTTACAACATTAAGGATCCGATGCTTTGAAAGCATTCTTAACTTACTCTTTCGTGATCATGATATTAAGCATTTAAATAAATAAATGAACTCATTATCTTCAACTGCATTCTGAGATTTCTCTTTCGAACGTTTAATCATGCATTATGAATTTATTCAATAAGTCAGCTTTCATGGAGTGAAAAGACTGAATAATTTTGAATAATAATTGTGGGATAGAAAGAGCATTGTATGTTTCTATTGTTTGATTATTTTGGATATTTGAATTACTATTTAAGTTTAGTTTATAATAATTAGCTTGAATAATATTCTTTGAATCATATAATGAAAAATATACTTGTTATGGAACTGTATGTTAGGCTTAATTTTTCACCTATATTTAAGGAAAATTGTACTATTTTTCGATGTTATGAATAATGTAGTATTGTGATCTATTAAAATTAAAATTCAGACGAAATAGTATTCTTATTTTTTTAAATGAAATCATTTTAAAATAAAGATTAAAATGAAATCTGCTATGTATATTTCAATGTATCATGTCAGAATATAATTTCCTGAAAAGGCAAGCACCATGTGTTCGTGCAAGTTAAATTATATTTTTATTCATAAAAATTATTTC
Organism: Argiope argentata; assembly: GCA_026289955.1. Classification (NCBI taxonomy): domain Eukaryota; kingdom Metazoa; phylum Arthropoda; class Arachnida; order Araneae; family Araneidae; genus Argiope; species Argiope argentata. The sequence continues at coordinate 6,327,897 of JAOUZG010040215.1, forward strand.
ATTAAATTAGTCTCTAAAGTATTGCAAACAGTAAAAAAAACTTTGTCTCGAATTTATTGTTTAAAAAAATATCACATTTCCTAATTATTTCATTTTGTCATGTGCTCAAAATGACATTTTTCTAGGATTTATTTGCTGTAGTCATTGATTTTTTTTTTGAATCAGAGCTTTTGTAAATGCAATTGCAACATGTTAGTAAAATATTATTTTTTGAGATAATCGTTCAGATAATTTATTTTTTTTAAATTTTTGCCGGCGGATTTTCGTTGACTCTAAAAACCTCATCCCCAAAACAACGTCATATTCTTGCATGATAAAAATTATATACTGAAATTTCAATGAATACGAAATCAATTTTTAATATAGCTTCCATAATATTGAAGTTCATTCAATTGCGATGACTTTGCATTTAAAAAAATGTGTATTTCTATTGTTTATGGATATAATCAAAACAAAATATAATTTTATCAGAAAAATACAATTAAATACAATTGTACATATTTTTTCCGTTAGTAAAATTTTATTTAATTGATTCTTTTTTTTCCATTAAATCATAACGATCCCATAGAGAATTAAACATATTATTTCATTTAATCAGCATTGATATTTTGCAATACAATTTCATAGTATCATTTTTTCATTCCTTATAATTGTATTAGGTATGAGATAGAATAATCATATCAGGAACCAAAATTTTCATAGATATTCGTTCCTACCACATTATGTTTGTTCGAGTTCTGGTTAGCCATTGTTGTTCTCTACCCTGATCTACCTGTTTTTCTCTATCTATGACTTGAGGGAAAGAGCCACCCTCCAGAAAGGTGTTGTGCAAATGAATGTGTGAGTGTCATCTTCATATAACCTAGAATCTGCACCAGGTCTTTACCCTCAGAATATACTGCATAAACTAAGCTTAAATCTCTGACTTAGTGGGCTTCTGTATGGCAAGTTCCACAATTAACAGCAACAACAACATTCAGTTTTCATGTTATTTCAGTCTTCTTCCCTGTTATTGTATTTGTCATTAAATGAAAAAATCATTTTTTTCTTTCATTTACTTTGTCACTCTTCTTAAATCTTAAAAGAAGATCACTTAAAGTTTTTCGGATGGTAATATAAATGAAAAAAATTATTATATTGATACATTTCCGAAACGATTTCTCTCTAAGAGATACTCTTCTTAAGGGTATCTTAAGAAGATTATATTAGAAATTATTATCACTTATTATTATATTACATCGTTGAAATAGATCATTGCAGCACAGCATTTCTATTGCACCTTTTGCTTTTAAAAATATCCTTATCCGTGTGAATAAAAAAAAGTTAAAAATATGTATTTTTTACTAATTTGATAGCTGATTTTCATAATAATATATTAAATAAATAACTACATTTTTTGCAATGAGTATAAGTGTATTATTTTCTATTTTAAAATTCAAAATTAAATCCTTGGAAATAAAACTGTTGAAATGTTTGATTTTCCGAATTATTTAAGAATTTCACTGATATATTTGAGGAATTATTTTTATTTGAGAATCAAATAGTTTTAAAACATAGGAAAATATATCTGGCTTCCCAGTTATAATACCAATGATTTTTCTTTCAGACAATTAGATAGATATATGGTACAAATTTAGAATCCCAGATTCCTCAAGCATATTTTTCACTTTCCCGAATTTCATGTTTAAAAATTCATTAAACAGGGTTAGAAATTTTTTAAATATATATTAATATACTTTTATATATTTATTCAGATTCCAAAAATGTGTAATATATAAGATTCTGGATGTTCTTGTATGGACGGATATTTTTAAAGTATCTTATAGAATTTTATAAATTATTTATAATGAATTTTATTTTTAAAGCAGTTATAATGTCACATGTACACTGTATAACTAGAGAAAATATCTTATTTAGAAACCAGTTTCACATGAAAGTTGATCATTTCATAAGTTTATTTTTATTAATGGAAAAAATATATTTTCCGGACTCGCATGTCTATTTGAAAGTTGAATTGCACATGCAAAATAGTAGTTATTTGCTATAAGAATTGCATATTTTGAAGATCACTATGTGGATATAAGATTTTTGATACTAAAACTTTTCTTCTTTTTTCCATAAATATAATTTCTAATTAATTACTATCCTAAGGAATCATGAATAAAATTTAATTTTCATAGTTGAGGAAAATTTTTATTCCTATATATTTATTTATTTATTATTTTGGATAAACTGTTAACTCCAACTAAACGGTTATAACTTTAGTTTATATTTAAAAATAACATTATTAATGAGATTTAAACGTTTACTATGATTAAAAAATGTGTCGCATTTGGATATTTTAATATGCATTTAATTTGCTTTTACGTGCTACATAAATTAAGTTTTTTTCTCATAAATAATTAGCAATTATTGCTTGTTCTTTAAAATAACAATAAAAAGGGGAATTGCAAATATATATATATATATATATATATATATATTGTTATCGTTGATTTATACAAAATGTTCTTTCTTGATTATTAAAAGAAATAATTTACTGACAATTATATTTTAAAAAATATCATTTCATCTGCATACATGATGTATGTAAAAATTTATGATTATATTATAATTATTTATTAACAGAATGTTAATAGTGTACGTATTTATGATTGAAATATCTCAAATATATCTAAATTATAAATTGTTTACAATCAAGAATTTTCAAATCACTACCTTAGTTTTTTATTATTCATTCTTAAATTATTTTATTATTATTATTTATTATTATTTTTTGTTCTTGAAAATAATGTCTTATTTTTTTCTTATTATCAGTAAATAAATTATATAATTTATAATTTCTGAGTGAATAACTTTTATTGAATAGTTTAATTTACCAAGGATGAGTCTGAGAAAGAATTTTTATTCCAGATGCAATTATTCAAAATGAAAACAGATATTTATGTAGTTTTGAAAATTATTCCAACAATGTAAAAAAAATGCTTAGTTCATTTGAAAATTTGATTTTTAACAGCTTTAAAACTATTTCATGTCGTTAAAATTTTAATCGCTTTCATATTGACATGACTTTCAATGAGACATAATAGAGAAAAAAAATAGAGTAACAGAATTTATATAAGAAACTCTTCAAAGCTCATTTTAATATCATTACATATATTAATCTACTTGACATTATAAAAAAGAATATTCATTAATATGTTAAGAAACTGATGATTGAAGTATTTAACGAAAGTTACATAATAATATTTTTAAATAGAATTTTCTAACTGTTTTATAAAGAGATGAAAGAAATTTCATATTTAATTAAGAGTTTAACATCTACTTAGGATTAAATTGCACAATTGCTTCATTTTTAAAAATTCTTAAATTAATTAAATTCTTGGAATTTAAATAAGTGCACATTCCCTTTACATTTCAAAATATTTTTATATGAAAAGCATTAATTCATTTGGATAATTATTTAATATTCACAGTAATTTCTCAATTTCAGCTAATTGATTTATATTATATAAATATAGCTTTTAAAGAAATAGACATAAAATATCATTGCATTTATACCTTCCATTACTTAAAATTAATTTTATACTATTTTTTATACAGTTAAACAATTAGATTTCAAAGATTCATAAAAGTTTTTTTACAAAAATAAAAAAGTATAAAATTAAATTCTTAGAACATATATAATTGTATTCCCTTCATAAAATTAAAGCAAATTTTAAATATTTAATAAAGAAAAAAATACACTTATTAGAATCAAAAATTTAGGATTAATTAAAAGACAAAAGAAAAACACAATATAATTTTATAAATAATACTTTTATATTTACAACTCTGTACAGGATAGAAGTTTTACAAAAGGATAAATTTTGATATAACGTCTTACATGATCATTCTTCAAAGGATGGTTACCACACTAAATGCATCTCAAAGGGCCATAAGTGATCTAATCTGGTATGACATTAGATGGAGATGCTGTGGGTCTCCAACATCAATTTTTCGTCATAATGCTTGTAGATCAAGGTTCAAGCGTCCAGCGCTTAGCTAAATTTTTATAGAGCTTGAATTTTACATCACCTTTCAAATGAATTTCAATCAAGTATAAGTCTCATGACAAGTCTCTCGACGAGAGCGGGCAACATCTCCTCCATTTTCTTCAAAATCTTACGACGTTGTATTGCTGCACCAGCGTCTGCTTCCTGAAGAACAAGTAACATCATGAACATGAACCCACACATTAAAATCCAAACTGTGCTGTTGTTGAGCATGGTGGAAATCCTTATGATTCAAAAGTAAAATCGCATATGTGGAGCGTAAATGCTGCAATGATTTTTATAACTGACGCAACTAAAGGAAGTCAACGCAAAGGATCGATTGTTGTCTGACTAGAATGGATGGACAATACGGATATCCTTGTATTCATAGGCTTTATCCGGTCAACACGAGTTTTTGAATTACTTATAATTTAATGAATTCATCCAACATCCATTAAAACCTCCAGGCACTTTGTGTAACATTAAGTGCCCTCATTAACTAAGTAGGGCCGGTGATTTAAGAAAATTCCCTCCTAGATGCTTCAGATGTGATAATAAATGAAAGGAGTGGCTCAAATGATTCTTGTTGGTAGCACTTACGACTTATAAAGTCACGGTTGGGAGGAACTTCCTCTGTCTTTAGACCTTCAAATTGAAAAAAAAAAATTGGGAGGAAGTGAAAGTCTTCTTCTTTATCCACCAGCGATCAGAAGCATTTACTGCTCGATTCGCCACGCTTGGTTTAGAATAATTGAGCAGAAAATTGATAAAACTGTTTTACGGAATGATCCCTTATGACTCCGTAAAATATCTTGTTGCAAAATTAGAAGGAAAAGGATCAAAGTTTTAAGGAATAATCTGAAAAGATTTCTCCAAAACAGATGAATATTATTCTGTTCGTTTCTAGCACACACAGGCAAATACTTGTTATTGTAGTAGAATAAACTGTATTTTATAGCAGGAACAGGAAATAAATTGTAAAGAATTAAATTTCATATATTTTTGTTCAATTTTATGTATTAATGTATATTTTTTTCTTTGAAAAGTTGATGTATATTTTTAAATAAAATGATAAAATTGAAAATTAAATGAAATTATCCATAAAATTATTTGTATGGAAGAAGTCCACTATTATTTTATGCAACTAATCACGAAAAAAAATATAATTTTTTTAAAAAAATATATATATGATGATTAAATTTATAATCATTGGAGACAAAAATTTGAAATTATGCAATAAAAAAAATAGTGTCTGCAATTCCACAACAGGTTCGCACAAGATGAAAACCAGGTTAAAATAATTATAATTCAAACTGTTAATCTCAAAAGATATCTTGAAGGAATAAATTTCAAAAACTGCCAATCTAAGAAAAGAATTTCATTAACCTGCAATAAGTCTTAGAGAAAGGAAATTTAAAAATTTAATGTTTTAAACAAATAAAAAAATTCTGATAATGATAAATAGATTTGTAAAACTTTTTCGTTCATTCAAAATTCTAACTGGCTCATTCTTTATATATCAATCTCAAAAACCTTCGTAATTCAAATTTTAATTTTGAATAATAGTGTTAGAAATGAATAAATAATGCCGTTAGAACTAGTTCTTTTATAAATAACCTTATTAGACTGTTTAATATTCTATCTGAAAGTTGTCATTTCCAGCGCTGTCCATGTAATCTTTGGAGTCATTATTTTCATTTATAAACAATGCAGATAATAAACAAAATATTTTTATTTTAAATTTCCTATGAAAAATTTTAAGTATGTAATTAAATAATTTTGAAAGAATAAAAACGCCTTCAATTTCGTTTCAAAAATGAAATAAATTATTAAATATTATACAAAAAATTTAGTAAACATTTGCAGAACAATTAAATTTATGAAATCAGAATTTTTTTTGAATGTTTTAGAATTGTAAAAACAATAGTTTAGTTCAGAATTATACATCTGGTAGTTACCGTAGAAATCATAAGTATCATTTTTTTTACTTTGAATTAGTTAATTTTTTTAGAAAAAATTTCCAAGTGCGCACATTTTTCATTAAAAATATACCAATTCAAAATTGAGAATTCTTGATTAAATAGTTTATATTACAGAGCACCAACACATACATATTCATGAACACTTTCCATTATTTTTAGTAGCAATAAAGGTTGAAACCTTTAGCAAAATTCATAGAAATAACAAAAATTCAACATTTATCAAAATGATATGCACTTAAATATTTAGATTTTTCACATTTATTTTAAAAATCATTTGGTTATTGTAATAAAAGATTTATTTTATTCCATTATAGTGAATGTTAATACAAATTATTTTACTTTGTAAAAATAATGAAACATGTTACATATAACTCACTTTGAGGTTCGCAAAATAAAGAAAATAATTTCTATCGATTTGATACTAATAAATTCGAAAAAAATCTTTAATTAAGACAAGTTAATGTATAATTATATGAATATTTTAATAAATTCGGTTGCAATTCAATTTATTTCCAAGAATTCATATATGAAAAAAAATGGATTTTCAATTATCTACCTTATAAATATTTTAATTGAACCCGAGAAGATTCTGTCTGCAAGGAATGCTTTAAATATTCATTCAATTACCCTTAGCAGTATTTTGTTTTGAATTTCATATTTTCTTCGAGAAATATTTTCTCAAACATATCTAAAATATTAAGTAAGAATATGAGAGTAGTATCATGCGAAATTGTCTCATTAAGGAATGCACAGTTATTAGATTCAAAGATTTTGTTTGTGAAGTCCTCCTGCTTAAAAATACCATATTTTTGTTTTGAAGGAAGAAATTTAATTTCATAATTATAACATTAATTTATATTGATGTTTACTTTAAGCAAGTTTGAATACATTATACGATGTGAAGAAGTAAAAAAAATGAAAATAAGGTTTCAAATATTCTTTCAATTTTAGAATTTATTTACTATAAATTTTATAAGAAATTTGAAAAATTACTAATCCTTATTAATCAATTAATTGAATGCCAGTTTGTTTTATAAGAAGTAAACATATTTTCAATCAATTTATTTCTTAAATTATATATAGAAGAATTTAAATTACTTTTTCTTTGTGAATCATAAATTCATCCTTTTTATTTTAAATTTAGCTTCTATTGTACTTTTTTCTGTTAGTATTTATATAAAATAAGACTTTTCTTCTTTGAAATTCTCAAAAATATTACAATTTTTTAAACAAATTTTCTATACGAGTGCATCAGGTATCAATAATTTTTTAAACCAAACCAAGATTTGGAATATAGAATTTAAAAAAAGGATACGTTCTCTTATAAAAATATTTACGAACTTTCATTATTAATCCGTAATGAAAGAACTAAATATATATGAGAAATTTCTAAAATAACTAGCTATGATTTTTTTTAATTTTTTAAATCACTATTTAAAGTTATTTAAATCCGCTGCGTTGCCGATAGTTAGAAAATATATAAATGTTACCGCTATTCCATATTTATATGCCTAAATGCGACCTACTTTACATAATATAAGAAATTGGACTCATTGATAAACTTTTTTCTCTATAAAAGATTTTTCAATAAATTGATATTGTTTGTTTAAAGATATAAATTTTTTATACATATATATTTTTTCATCTTATATAATTTTTACTGCTGATATGTTTTCAAAAAGTTTATTTTTCTATATAAAAAGGTTTCTGTACTGTGGACTGATTTCAATGCTGGATTTTTTCCCCTCAAATTGACTATTGAAGATTATTATTTGATAAAAAACGTTATAATTATTTGACTGATTATTAGTTAATGATTTTATATTCTTTTTTATATTTGGTTGGTAAAAAATATATTTGTTAACGTCAATGCTGTGGAATTAAAAAGGAATTTTCCAAAAAAAGAAATATCCTTTTAAAGTTAGATGAATAAAATAATTTAAAGGCTAAGATAATTAAATTTTTATATATGCGATTTTAGTATATTATTATTAATAATAGATTGCCAAGTGTAGCAAATCTTTAAAGCGGTGGTGGCAATATCATTTATAGTTGCTTTAAAGGTTTAAGTCCATTGTGACTGTTAATTTTCTAAAAGTTTCAAAAAGACTGATTAAAACAAAAAAAAATTACTGTTTTTTTATTTTTTTTTTTTTTTCATTTTAGTGCTTTAACCTATAAGAGATCGATTTTCTTGTGATTCGACGTGTCAAATTTTTTGTGGATAATTCTAATGTTAATATATCAGTCTACATTTTCTAAATGCATTTTTGGAAAATGCTTTGTTAGAAATCGATTGAGTGCTATTCGTAATGTTTTCCATTGTTTGAACTAGACAATTGATACTATTTTTGGTTGACTACGTTGTTCTGGTCAAAACCTAAGTAAAACGCAATCATATTGCAACTTCAAGATTGGTGGACAAATCCCTTTAAATGTATTCACACGTTTCTTCACATAAGAAATCGATACAAAAATCTGAGTTCATATTTCTCTCAAGAATATGGTCTTAAAAATTTTCTTCTTTGTATTTCATGGTTCAAGTTTAGTTTACCCTTGATCCGTTCTCTCATTTCATATAACAGGTGTAATTTTCTAGCATTTAAAGCTGGTCTTCTCAAGAAGATATGTTCTTAGGTGGTATTCAATGAAGATATAGCCCTTATAATGTTCTTTAAAGCAATCTTTGTTACATATCTCTTTCAGAAATATGCCTTTTGAAGGTGGAATAGCAAAAACTTTGCATATATTTATGAAACTGTAATCTATATACTTTTCTATATACAGATGGTTTATCATCTCGATACTATCTGTATACTTCTTTATCTTAACAAACAAATCTTCCTGAAATTGCAGCAAGCGATATATACATTTCCTTCTTGTAAACTTTGTTATAACATAACATTCTTAAAAATCGTGAAGGATCCTTATTTAACAATTAATGTAAAATGCTTAAAAGTATAAAATTTACCACCTTTTAGACTTTCTAGCTTAATATTTGAGAAATAAAGAATTTCCAAATTCATTTACAATGATTCCTAAGAATGAGAAATGACATTGCTGCTTGTAGTGACAAATTTCTTCGGGAAAATTGAGAAACATAAGAAATCCATGCAAACAAGGATATTAAATCACTTTTATAAATATTGTGAAGTATTCTAAGAAAAAAAATTTCAAAAATATTACAAAATTAAATATTATACTAAAACATAACTTACTAATCAGAAAGTTTTTCGCAGTGTAATCATTAGAATAAATAAATATATATATTAGAATAAATAATCATAATATAAATATTAGAATCATAATATAAATATTAGAATAAATAATAATTCGCAGAATTTAAACAAAACGTGTATTTTTCTTAACTTCCCACTATGATAAGATATTATTAACATATAGATATGTTATAAACGGAGATATTTGGTAGTCAGTGTATCTTTCCTACCCGAATAAAAAAGATAAATTTTATCTTCAGATGGATTATGGGAACTTAAAAGTTCGTTAATCTTCTGTGATAAAATTTTTTCAGAAATTTCATTCACCAGAAATAAGGAAAATGTTTGATTTGTATCTTTCATAAATCCCTCATTATTCCGAAACGGTCTTTTCTTTAGAAATAATTTGATGTTGTTGAAAATTCTTTAGCTTCATTTTCCTCATTTGTAGTAGTAATGAACGTTTGTAGGACTTAGTGGCAAGAAATCTTTTGAAGAAAGTTCATTTGGGAGGAGGGGGAGAGGAGAGTGTAATCATGAACACATTTAAAGCGAGATGACTGGATGATGCACATCTTATTCACGATTCAGTGCTTAGAAAGTTATTTGATTCATCGCTTGATGAATCAACCGTAAATTGTGAAACCATGCAGTTAAACGTCTGCTTGTTTCTAACGTTTTGTTTCAGTTGAATCCAATACGGTTGAAGTTAGTCTATTGACACTTTCTAAATAGTGATTATAACGGGGATGAATGAAGGAAGCGTTTCATTACTATGATCTTGATCCACGCTATTTGAGTTATGAATCGGATTATTTTGAAATCGTTTATTTTATTTCGTGTTACATTCCGTACAATTTTTAATAGAATAATTAGATTTTATTGAAATAGTCGCACTATTATAAAAGCTTTGGCAATAAAATAATTGCTAATAAATATACATTTGTGATTAAAGAACATTTGATGATATGCTTGAAAAAGAAATGATAACTTCCAAAAGAAGTTAAATGTCTTTTAAATGAGTGGATTTCATAAAATTACTTTTATACCTCTAATCACATTTTTCGGAAGGTTTGCCATGTATGAATTTTCAATAATATATATATTTTTTCATTTTTAAATAACTTAAGAGTATATATTAGTCCATCTTTCGTTCAAAAACATAATCATATGATTAGATGCTGTATAGACAATGAAACTCATGCCGCCTATTCAACACTTTTCTAAAACAACAGTAACACTCTCTAAAATTTATAAATCCATGCAGTCTACTAAAGTAGCAGTGCTATGAATAATCAAATGGAAGTTACCAATTCATAAACTTGTTTATTTCTCCATGGCAGAGAATGATATTCCAAAAATATATGAGTTATTCTTCTTACCCTGTCGTAAAAAATTCATTATTGTAAAAATTGACAACAATACGATATTTTTGTAATTTTATATTTGAATATAATGCAATTTAATGACTGTATTTCATTTGATGGTATTTTTACAAATGTCAGTCTTTTCCATTTAAATATCTTTTAAGTTACAAGTTCAATATTTACTCTAAACTTTTAAGTTAAAATATTTAAAAAAATATTTATTTATTTATAAAATTAATAATGCCGTTTAACCCTTTCATTTCCATGATCGTTCGATTACAAGTATTTCAGATTACTGGTAAGTCCGATTTTTCTTTTTATGGTAAATCAAATTCTACTGTCACGCTTCACCGAAAAGACAAACAAAACAAGATACTTCTTAGCTGAGAGTTAATAAGTGAAAGTTTGCCCGGCCATCTTTTAAAAGTTATCAGAAAATCTAGTTCCCCTAACATACATCGGTGACTATTTCTAACAAATAAAGCAAACTCTATGGGTTTTCAATTATAATGAGAGCAAATCTGTAGTCATATCGAGACATCTCGATCTTTTATCGTAGTTTCTTGAAAACAATTGGGGCTTTTCAGGATTGTTAGAGTTAAAATCAATTAGGACACATAATTTTGTAACCATGGCATTAGAAAAATGGTTTAATATGAAATGAAAATTTAGATAATGCAAGTATTATATTTCATAAACATTAGTTGATTTAGATTTCATGAAATCGATATTTAAAATAATTGCCGTTAAAATTCACTGGCCTTATTATTGTGTGTAAATAGAAACAATAAATTAGATAAATGTACTATTATATTTATTATTTTTTTTCGTTTTTTAAAAATCAAAGGAGGACTAAATTTTACCGGAAAAAAACCTTTTTCAATTAATTTGAGAAGAAATGATGTAAGTTTCAACATTCTTTTTAAGCTAATCAATGATTTTTTACTAATTCCTTAAAATATTAACATATTTATGTTTTATTGTTTTGCTTAACAATATAAGTTAAACTTTATGCTTTTCCTTAATTTTGATTTAGAAACGTGAAATTTTTTTTATTCATTTACATTCGTGTTCAGACTTAAATTATAAATAATTATTATGACAAAATCTGCAAGAATGTACTTGTAAAAGTATAAAAATAAAGAATTCATATATAAGCCTTCGTTAATTAATGAGAAGGATGTTAAAAGCATAAAATAAAATGATTTTATTTTTGGAATCTTCTCAAAATAATTCAGAAAAAGAAACAATAAGTACTTCCATAACAGTAAACGTTTCTTACCATGCTTAATTAAAATTCTAAGAATCCAAAATATTTTATGGTTCTAAAGACAAGAATAGATATAGCGAGAATATATTCAAAAATGCATACATTCCTTGTATTGATGGGGATAGAATTTAATCTGCCGTCTTTCGAACAATAATATTCTTTTGGAATAAAAGCCATTTACCTCCTTTAGAAGAATCAGATCGCGTGCTGAGAAGATTTTCAGTTGGGATTCAGTTAATTTTGAATACTTCTAAATATTATTTCTCGACAGAGGATTTTCGTCTGTTCTGAAGATATTTTCAAATTGGAAAATTAGAAATGTTTAAAAACTGAAAATAATATTTTCCAACTCCTCAATTCTTTTACTCGACTAAATCTATTTTCTTAAAGAAGATATAAGTAGAGAATAGAAATATAATTTTCTAATTACAATTTCGGAGAAAAGCAATAATAACTTTAAAGAGTTTTAAGATTTTCTTGGAATTCTATTCAAAATATTATTACCATATTTATTTCTCTAAAATAATGATAAATAAATTCCGAAACGTTAGCAATCGAAACTTTTATAAATTAATCATTTCAGCAATTTAATAATTATTATATATTTCTATGAATTCACATTTCTGGAATTATAAATATTATTCGCAATATGCATAATATATTTTACTTTTTAAGCTCATAAATTAAAAAAAAGGAATTTCTTTAACTAATTGTAATAAAAAGTACTATTTAAAATAGCAATAGAATAAGAAACTAATTCGATGTGTAAATAATTTTTATTACGAATACACACAAAAATATTAACATGCACAAATTAAAAAGTGTATATCTTTATACATGCACATTATTATTTACATCTTTTCATTCCTAAATCAACAATTTTGAAATTATTTTCGAAAGAAAACTCCTATTAATAGAATCAAAGTCTTTGTGATAAAATAATTATCATATATATTAAAAAATATATTTTTACTTTTTTGTCTCGCAACTATTTATTCATTTCAACAGTCATTATAGTTTATAAGAGCAGATTGATTTTTTACCATTAAATATTACAAATCTTATTATAAGTAGCAGTATAATAAGATTAAGAAGTATAATAAGAGACTCTTATTATTAGTAGCATATTAGTAGCAGATGTAACAATATATCACATTCAATAATGAAAAATATTATAATTTTGATATTAAAGAATTAGTTTACAGAAAAATAATAGTTCATAAAATTTCTGGTGGCTTAAAAGTTTTTCATGGTGGAAATAAAAGGTACTGTATAAAATACAAACACAAGACAATGTACAAATATTTGGCAAATGAATTTCATTAAATCTCCATAATCTTTAAATATTAAATGGTTGATTACTTAAAAATGTACAAAATAAAAATGATAAGTTGAAAATTTTGTCTTAATCTCATATAAAGACACTAATCAAGAATATACAATGTTAAATCGAATAAATTAGCAATATAGAGCATGTTTCACCTTGTAATTTACCAAACATCCTGCAAGAAATGATGACGATATGTCTCCTCTCTCTGTCCTTTATTTCCATTGTACAGTATAATCATGGAGATTCTTGTACATTAGCACGATTCAATATTTATATTACCATCATTAACACGCAAATGATTATGGAGAACACATGAACAAATTTAAAGATGCTCCATCAATAACTTTACAACAGCTCCTGCTGCAAGTATTGGTAATATACCTCCATCTTCACCACCCTGGTGGAAATGTGGGGCTCCAACGGTGCTTTCTATATTCATAGCCAGTATTACCATCATGAAAGCGAAGGCTACAAAAGCAGCTGCTTGGATAGACATCATGGGAAAAAAGATTGGATTTAACTGCTTACGAGACAGTGAATGGAATGATTAGTTCTTGTTGATCATATGTCTCCTTGATTGCCATTCTACAGCATAATCATGGAGATTCCAAAACATTAGCACGATTCAATATTTATATTACCATCATTAACACGTAAATGATTATGGAGAATATATAAACAAACTTAAAGATGCTCCATCAATAGCTTTACAACTGCTCCGGCTGCCAGTATTGGTAATATACCTCCACCTTCACCACCCTGGTGGAAATGTGGGGCTCCAACGGTGCTTTCTATATTCATAGCCAGTATTACCATCATGAAAGCAAAGGCTACAAAAGCAGCTGCTTGGATAGACATCATGGAAAAAAAGATTGGATTTAACTGCTTACGAGACAGTTGATTAGTTGTTGTTAGGCAACGAAATAATTACCCATTATATATCGAAATTTAATCGGAAGTGAAAAAAGCGACCTTCATGGGAATTAGGTGAGACAGCACTAACAACAATTAATATCTTTATTATTATTATTACTGCCAAGAATCACCATTTCCGAACGGAAGTAAAAATCTTCATGCTTCCTCAAAGTAATTGGAATTACCATGATCATCAAACATTAAATTGTAAACATTCATTTGCCGTGATGTCATCTGACCTTAATCTGAAAACCAACTTCCTCCACTTTTTCTTTCTTTGTGAGATTACGCAGATAAAGAAATGCTTCGAAAGAATACTGAGTTTTGTTAGAATTGAATAAAATCTTTTTAAGTGAAGCGGAGAAAACTCCTCCCACGCCATAACATTAATGGAAAATTTAAACCAGGAAGCCGTTGCCATTTATTTTTGGAAATATATAGGGGTCTGAATAAAGCAAATAATTTTTGAATGTGGAGGGAAGAGTTTTATGAGCAATAAAAGGTGTGAAATCGTTGACTATAAAACAGTTGACCTGTGGAGAATGGACTTGAAGAATACTAAAATAATTTTTTATTGCAGGAAAGCATAATAATTATTAATATTTAAATTTGATTTACATTGCAAAACAAATCCGTCTAATTCTTTCCAATATCTGAATAATATTCAAATAACTCGGAAATATTTTCAATCTTTAGATTTCCTGAAGTAATCATTCATAAATAAACCAGATTGTAGTCAATAAAATTATTTTTCCTATTATAATGTGAGTATAATATCACTATATATAAATATCTTTTCTGAAATTAAACATACTATGTGCATTCATTTTTTGAGCTATTATTAGATTCAGTTTCAAAACAAAATTAATATGAAAAAAAATATTTGCAATTTTATATAACATTCTTTTATTATTTTACTTTAAAATAAATTTTTTTATACTAAACTTGACCAACAATAGCTAAATATTTACGATAAAAAATATGTTATTTAAGATTAGGGAATTTTTCAAAATTAAACTAAAAGCCCTTAAGAAATCATTAAATAATATTAGTTATTAAGTAATTAATAATTTTTATAATTCTAAACAATATTAATAGATTTCTATAATACCATATTCATTGAATAGAATTATATTCATGGTGTAATTTGTTTTGAAATTAAGTTCAAATTTGAATTTTTCAAATAAAAAGTAGTTGAAAACAAAAATAAATTACAGCAATAATAAATTTGAAAAAGAACAAAAAAAATTTTGTTTTTAATTTGAAGGGAATTATTTTACAATTTTTAATAGTGCTAAAAAGTAATATATTTTTAAGATTATTTTAAAATGTATTAATCTATATATTTATTAACATATTTATGGCTTTGATAAATGATGAAATAATCTAATAAATTATTAAATTGTTACTTATGAAGCAACTCTCTTTAATTTTTGAGCAAGATTTGGTATAAAACACAATCCTTGTGCTTTCAATCACAATCCTTTCAAACCATCCTTTCTTTTATTGCATGTGCTATGCGTAAAAAATGTTTCCAATAATATGTTTTGATTAAAATTATTGTCATCATGCCAGAACATGTTGTTTTAGGGATGAGGTTTTTTGGCTTTAACAAAAATCCGGTGACGAAAAATAAAATTTTATTATCTGCACGAACAACTTTAAAAAAATAATTTATAGCTTTTAATAGCATGTTGCCATTGCATTTACAAAAGCTCTGATTTAAAAAAATAATAAGTTAATGTCTACGGCAAATAAAACCTCGAAAAATGTCATTTTGAGCAAATGATTATATGAAATGAAATAAATAGGAAATGTGATATTTTCTTTAAACAATGAATGCAAGACAAAGTTTTTTGGATTGTGTGAGATACTAAAGTTACTCATTCAATGATACCATTAAAATGAATAAAACTATAATTTAACTTGCACGATCACGTGGCGCTTGGCCGTTCAAGAAATTTTGTTCTGACATGATATATTCAAATATAAATAGCAAATTTCATTTAAAACTTTATTTAAAAAATTTCAATATTCCTTTGCATGTTGAATAAAAAAAAGTCGTATATTCAAACCAAACTCGAAATTTCCTTTTTCAGTAATTTTAAAACAATTTAATTTACTTTTCTAAGCAATTAATATATAAGAAAATTTAAATTTTAAAGCACCAGAAATTTATCCACCATCAAGAGTACTAACGTGTTCTTGATTAAAGGTATTGTTACAAATAATATCGCAACAAAATAAGTTTTGATTAAAAATATTAAAATGATTTTCATTACCCTTTGAATAAACCCTTACTCTTTGAATAAAAATCAGTCGTACATTCAAATCAAACTCTGAATTTCATTTTTAAGTAACTTTAAAACAAGTTAATTTACTTTTCTAAGCAATTAATGCATGTGAAGATTTAAATTTTAAAGCACCAGAAATTTATCCACCATCAAGAGTACTAACGTGTCCTTAATTAAAGGAATTGTTACAAATAAAGCCGCAACAAAATAAAGTAGGTCCATCAGCCTTTACAGACGCGCAACTTTCGTG
>JAOUZG010040215.1:6350718-6386654 GCA_026289955.1 Argiope argentata
ATATATATATATAATTGAATTGAAAAGCATATGCGTGAAAAACATATTCCATTCTCTTTTATATTTTTTCCAGAAAAAAATAATTTTATAATTTGTGTTACAAAAAAGTTATTTGAATACAATTTTTGTATTGCTTGTGAAAATTCCCGGGTTGGAGACAATCTCAATTTATAAAATATTCTTGAAAAAAAAATTGAGTTAATTTCAAGGTGTTTTTTTTTTCAAAACCCTACTTTAGTATCATTCGAGAGATTTTTAACCTCTGGATATTATTGCTTTTATTTTTAACTTCTTGTGAGATGACGCTGCGGTAGATTATACCGACTACTAACTATTTCTTTTCAACCCTGGAAAATTAACTTCTTTTCTAACACAACAATGTACATTACTGAAATCTTTAGGCCCAAATGGGTGTAAGGCATAGATGTTTCGCAATCATCTCAAGATTTCACTAGTGCCCTTCTGTTAGAAAATTTGACCTGCTGCTAGAATTATCAAGATAAATTTTAAGCTTTTAATAATAATATCTTGTGTAAAACAAGATGAAAATATTACATTTACTCTAACTCTTTCGCATATCATTCTTGTTAGTTCTCCTATATTGTAATAAAGAGTTTTGTTTCAGTTCTTACACAAACTTGATAATAATTTTTAAAAATATATGATTGTCTTGTTATAAGATAATAATAAGTTGTCATCAATGATAATAATACAATAATGAATTTTTAATATTTCATTTTCAAGTTAAGAGATGTCAATGATTTGTTTTTCTTATTTATTTTCTTTTTTTCCTTTTTCCAAACTAAAAAAAAATTAAACGTATATATTCAATTATATTTTATTGAGCAATAACATCATTAAAAATAGAAACTTTATGCTAAATGCTTTATTTAATCAATATTTTTCAAATAGTTTTAGAATTTTTTAAATTATTTTTAAAATTACCATAAAATGAACATCATATTAAATATTCTTACAAAAAATCGTTTCGTTGTTTATATTTTTGATTTACAAATATTGTTATTTAATTTTCTTTGGGTTAAATAACTCAAAGTACATTCAGTGCAACATAACATTTAATATCATCTTTCTTATCATTCAGGTTCTTTTAAATGTGATGTGTAAAATGAAAGCATGCTTCTAGAAATTGCATAAGTTAAACTGTAATATTATATAAATCAATTAGTAATTTTTATTGATAAGTCATGCTATATTAATGAAGAAATTTCTTAAATAGCTCTTAATATCATAAAGATGAGACAAGCATATATATAAAATGCCTTCACCTATAAAACTTAACTTACAAAATACTTTACCGGTCCCAAATAATTTATAAAATAATAATAAGCAGAAAAATATTTAAATTCAAGCTTTATGTTCCTGATTAACTGTAGATTCTATTTTAAGACTGTAAGGTGACAGGAAATTCTCACAGAAAATATGCAATATGGAGCTCTATTCTAAATTTAGAAAATATTTAAGATTTGTTATAACAGATAATTTAGATTTGTGTCAGGTTTTTTATGAATAACCGCTATTTCTCTTTCTCTTTATATATATATATAAAAAATTACCATGCATTTAGTTGATATTTAATTTGAAAACCTCAATTTCTGATAATTTTAATCATTCTTTGTGAAAAATGCCAAATAAGTTATAATATCAAAAAAGAGCAAATATGATTAGATCTAAAAGGCAGAAATAAGATCGTCTTGCCAAGTTTATAAATAATACTCCTATGATGTGTACTTTCACATATATTATACTTTTGGTTCAGGTGTTTTTTAGTATAGAAAGGATTCTGAAGAGATTCATAAATTAATTAACTATTTTTGAATTATTTCAGCTTTATAAGAATAAATTTTAAAATAAAAAAAACTTTTCCTAAAACCTTTCTAGATGCTAAAGCAGAAAACTAATACTGTAATTGCTATAGATATTACATTTTTAATCTAACTGCAGATAATAAATTCATACGAGCAGTTTATTAGAATTAAACTTTTTCTCTTAATTCTTAATAAAGTAGTAATGAAATTTAATTTTTCAGGATTATTTCTGTATTTTAAGTTAAAACTATAAATTATTGTTAGAACTATTATTAGTATGAAACTTTTAATTAACATTTAAAGAATTTTAAAATAAAAATATGATGTTGTTTTTTTGATTCAACAGGATAGTTTTAATTTTTATATAAAAGTAAAAATGGGTTTTTATACATTAATGCTTTATACTCTGTAGCAGAAATTTTCTAATTCAGTATTGTTTTAAAGCAATAAAACACTCAGGGAAATAAAAACCAAAATTCTAAGAACAACCACCTTTAATTGTTTCCAAAAAGGTATTAATTACAATGATTCGCTGTAAAGATGAAATATACATAAATTCGTGATTTTAATTTCATAACAGTTATTCGTTTGTACATTAAAAACAATCACAGGAACAGCATTTCTTCCTATTTGGCATAGGGATTGTATAACTTCCTATTCAGCATAAGGATGTAATTTGTACAATATTGAAAGTTTTACGAATTGAAAGTTTTTAGTTGAGAGTTTTACTAGAATATAATTGCATAAAACACAAGAGAAACTTCCAATTATTCGTAATAAAATATGAAATAAGCGGTGTAGTTATTAAAAATAAATCGGTGTCCAAAATACAATCATCCTCTGAAAATCAGAACTCGTCATAGAAATTACATTTTTTCTGGAAAGTTAACATTGTATCAGTGATTTACTTTATAGTTTTTGAATATTCTCAAAGTTCTGAAGAAATGTATTCAAACCCTTTTAAAACAAACATATGAATTACACTTTCTAAATATCTGTAACAACTTTAAGACGAGAACAATCAATGATGCTCAAACAATTTGGCGATAATTCCAGCTGCCAAAAGTTCACCCAAACCAATATAACCATGATTGCCGTGGTGGTAAGGCATTGCTACGGTTAAATCAACCGTAAAAAGCAGCATAAAAATGCAGAGCACAGCAAAAACAACAGTGTTGAAGCTTGGAAACATTGTTACACAATCGAAGGGAACGTCGTAGTACTATGAAATGAAATAGCTTTTTTAAAAGTAAAAATAATGTGATGTATTATTTCCGTGCAACTGCCTTTTTATACTCTTCACAAACTAAATCGGAAGTTTGAATTAGCATTTCATATCACTTCATCAAAAGTATATCATTATGTTGAAAAGAAAAGCTGATTCTAAGATGTAATTTTATTTAAACGCTTGGATTAAATGAAAGTTAATCCAATCCCGCCTCCGATCGGAAGTTCACTTCAGGGTCAAAAAGGAAATGCACTCTACGTGACTAGACGTTGAATTTCTTTTCCTTTCCTTTCCTTTTCAATGGATTACAGCTGGTGAAATTTATTTTACAAACTTTCATTAAGGATAGGACTTTCTTAAAAGGAATTCTATAAATAGAAAAAAAATGTGAAAATTTAATTTCCCATTTTACAAAAAAAAAAAAAAAATCACATAACAACATTTATGAGATGTGAAAATTATAAAAATATAACATTGTCAGCAAAATATATGATTGAGAAAGTACAAATAGTTCATTAAATTAATTTTTATTTTTTGTAAAATCGTGTTTTTTCTAGAAAACATCTCTCTATATAAACTTAAAATACATATTCTCATTAAAACATGAAATTTTATCCAGATTGTTAAAGCAGTTTCTGAAATATATATATATATATATATATATATATATATATATATAATCAAGAAATGTTTGTTTAAGCTTATTATAGAGATAGAATATGGTTATCTCTCTTTAATGTAAAAAATAGACCCATTTGAAGTAAATATATAGCTTAGCAGCATTACTGAATTATAATAGAGCTCACTGAGAATAGTATAATTATTTTTCACAGTCTTTATATATATATTTATATATCCTTTTCGTATTTTCAATAGGTAATAATAAAAAAACCTTTTATTCCTCCACCCAAGTTCAAATACCTTTTTTTTTAAATTTGTAGTCAATGACAGTTGATGTTAATACAGTTTTTTGCAAATGTGAATTCATTTGGTAAATTTAATTAATGTTAATGTTATTTAATTAATGTAATAATAGTTTAAAGAGAGTTTTAGGGGTTTGTATTGATAATTGAAATAAAAAGGCTGTATATCATTCGTTATATAGCAAGGATTTCTGCATTTCACATGTGGAAATGAAGAATAAGAGTTCAATTCGTGCAAAAAAATCAATATTTTTGAAAAATTATTTATAATAATTGTTAAAAATAACTAAAATAAAAATAACTTGCTGATCTTAATAGTAGTTGACTTTAAATTTTTTAGATTACTTGTATTTTTGCTTTGTAATTTGTATTAACCAAGAGAAATTTTTCGAATGCCTTTTTTTTTCTATACAATATTGGAAAAAATCGTTATTTAAAATTGTTTTTTATAATTAAAAGTTTTCTTTTCATGCTAACATTTATAAAATTTAAAAATTGTAACTAAGCAAGTGGAAATTTAATCTGAATGAAAAAATATTTTCATGATTTAGCTATCATTTTATCTTAATATTAGCAATTTAACAATGTAGCTAAATAAAAGTTAGCAATATTTTGATAATACAATACTTTTGTGAATTCATGTCAATTTTAAGAATTCTATGAATTCTGAAATTTCCATTATTCTTAAATCAAATTTAATTGTTATTTTTATTTTAATATACTTCAAAGTTATATATCCAAATTTGTTTTAGAGAATGCTCTATTGCGAAATAGAAAAGTTCTTTAAAAATGTCTAGAAGAATGTTCATTAAAATGGGTTACAAATAATGTTAAGACAGTCAAATATTTAAAAAGTATTTATAGAAATCCCTAACAAATTATGTATGTATCTCAAATATTGAAACTTAGAAAAAGAACAGAAATTGCTTTTTACATTAATGGAAGGTAAATGTTAAAATGACTTTCTTATTTTCAAATAGACATGTAAAAACAAAATTTATAGTCAGGGTGTGAAAGAGCTTTATGTCAAAACTTACGCTTTTAGTGATATTAGAACTTTGTCTATTATCACAAAGTCGAAAGTGCTCATTTTCAAAACAAATTGCTTAAAAGGTTTTATGAAATACCTTTCAACTATTTCCAATAACATTTTTATGTTTGTATTATTTTTCATTTTCAAGAAAATTTACACTAATGTTATTACATTCATACTTGAAAAATACGATTGAAATCATGGTGCATTGCATTTTGTTTCGTTTGTCTTTAATAATGACAGGAGTTAAATTTCCGAGTTTTGTTTAGGCCTTGTAATCCTGCACGTTAAACATGCGCCTTAAATTTTTTTTGATGAATTATATTGAATTATTTATTTGAATTATATTTCAAGTTACGCTGTTACAAATATTTATCTTCTCAAAATTGTCATGTTTTAGAATTTTACTGATATTTCTAAATAAAAATAACGTTTTCTCAATTTTAAAAAATAATTCCAATCAAAGACAAAATTATTAAAATGTATTATTGCCTAAAAGTTTTAAAATGTATTATTTTAAAACCTTATAAGCACAATATTGAGATAAACCATTTAGAATTTTTTTTATATATAAATTCAATTTTAGAAAATCAATCCTTTTTCTTTAATATACTTCTAAAAAACTATCTTAATTGAAAAGAGAATAATTCAAAATATTTTTTAAAAAATAATTTATTATTAAACAAAAAAAAATAATGGCATTGTTAAATAAAGCATTTAATCAATGTTTAATCAATTTTTAATCATGATTTCTTTAATCAATTAGCGAAAATTGAATTCCAAGAACAACAGCCATTAAATTAGACATTTCCAATTTATTTTGATAATTATTCAAGTATTAATTTTAATTTTCTTTTAAGCAGTACATACAGTCTATTTGTACACATTTTGGAAAATCCCACTAAATATTTCAATAAAACTTTAAATACTAAGTAGAAAAAGATTAAATAAACTACGAACTTGAAAATGAATAATAATATTATTATATTTCTTCCTTTTTTATTAAATATTATTTAAATTATTAATATTTTTGCTTTTTTGACATTTACATTACAATTTGATACATTACATTTGATATTTACATTTTACATTTGATATTTACATTACTTATATTGTTTACTTTGAATAATATTTCTTTATAATATTTGATATCACATCAAAAGAATTTTTTTTGTTTTCCTAAATGATTATTTTATAAATTTTTTAATGAACAACATAAATTCCTAATCTCCTCAAATGAATTCTATGATAGGTGTATGCAATTCTGCATACACTTATTAATAAATTTGAAGCTATTTGAAATTTGAAGCCATAAAAATAAATTTCAAGCTATTTGAAATTTGAAGCCATAAAAATAAATTTCAAGCTATTTATCATGAAATTGTTAATAGGTTTTATGTTGAAAAATTATTTTTCTCATATTATTATAAAAACATATTCTTGTTTTCTACCAGTGACAGTTAAATTACTAAAATTTATTATTTAGTATGCAATCTTTTCACTTAATGATTGTAATAAACAAAAATTAAGTAATTAATATCATTTAATAATACTAAAAAAAATGGAACTTTTTAGAACTCATTGCTAGAGGCAAGATTATTGTAATAAGATAAATATTTTTATGATATTTACTGAATTATTTCTTTAATACTATCAGGATATAGATTTAAAAATGATGTAAAATTTTCAAATAATAGCACACAATTTTCAGAACATATTTATTTATTTCATTCTTGTGAGATCAAACACTGTAAAGCTAATGATACAATAATAGATATATAAAACAAGATAAAAAGCATTCTCTACAAATAATGTTCGTTTAAATATACAACAAATTACAAATATACATAATCTTACTTTACATTTGGCTGGTAGTGGGGAAACTGCAGTGATGCATTAAACATAATTTATATTAAAATACTATTTTTGTTGTCTTGATATTCATTTACAATATGGTAAATATTTAATAAATAGTATTAAATTATTAAACTGAAAAAAACACACAGCAAATTTCAATATTTGGATGCATAATTTTGGGCAGAGGAAAGCATTAGGTAAGAAATTCATAAAAGGTAATTTTGCCAGACAGAATTATTCAAGGAAGGATCTTCAAAAAAAATATTTGAAACACAATTATGTACAAATAAGTACATATAAAGTATTCAAAAGACAGTCTTGACCATGACACAGCAGTAGAGGAATTTTTCTGCAAGCTGAAATCTACTGTATTGCAGCAATTTTGAAGAATGGTGAAACTAATTCGTTTAATTGATGAAATAGAGAAACACAGGTTGTAAAATCTTGTAAATTCCTACTCGATTGCATCCGATTAATGGTGGTGCTCAAATAACTTGGCAATAATTCCAGCTGCCAGCAGTGCAGACAGCCCTTCGTTGTTACCATGGTGATGGTGATAAGGCATAGCAGAGGTGAAGTCAACTGCACATAACAAAAGGACGATGCAAAGGACAGCAATAGCAATCCCATTCATACTTGGAGACATGGTTACGCAGCAGAAATCACCAAACTTCGCAGGGAACAGCAAACTTCGCAAGGATTAGCAATTGTGATGAAGTGGCATTCAAGTAACTGCCTTTTTATACTTACTATACCAGAAATCGGAAGTGGGAATTAGCATCGCATTACAGTTGATCCTGGCTAAGATTTATAACTAACGTTTAGGATTACTATGAGAGGGTGATTTAACCATTTGGATTAAACCAGATATAATCCTAGCTTACTTCCGGTAGGAAGTACGTTTCATGGTCGAAGAGGAAGTGAATTCTGTGTGACCGGACGTGAAAAAAGGTTTCTGCTTCCTGTAGAGAGGATTAAGGTTTTTATGGTTTTCACTGAATAGTGTTATTTTTCCTTTAACTATGATACTGCATCAATGAAAGGAAGTAATACAAGCCAAATGTAAATTAAACTTTCAAAACATTCATTGAAAGAAATGTAATTTTAATGAATATTTCAAATAAAAAATATTACAGAGTCAATATGTATTAATGTAAAGAATCGTGGGAGGGAAATATCAAGCAATCAATGAATGTACTTAACGTTTCTTATTTGGTTCATTTCCTTTTTTTTTTCTTCCCCAAAACAAATTTAAACAATAATTTAACTGTTTTTCTTTATTTCATATTTTCATTTCTTTTCCCCCCTTTCTTTCTTTTGTCATTTTTTTTGTAACACTTTGTTTTAAAAAACAGCAAATATGTACTGAATATGATTCATTTTATGCCTAATGAGTCGTACGTAACATAAACAGAGTAGATTCTAATAAATAGTAATGTAGTTTAATAATAATATAGGTAATAAAAATATAGTTTAATAATTAAGGAAATTCTTATATACATTCTAATTAAGAAAAAAAAAGAAATTTTCTTTCATAGAATTTATAAAATTTATAAAAGCCAATGATTTACCCATACTTATTTATAAAATATCTTCAATAATCAAATTAAAACTAAATAAATGTAAATTTTGTTATGTGATTTTCGTGAATTATGAAATCCAATCCAATTATAACTAAATAAATGTAAATTTTGTTATGTGATTTTCATGAATTATGTTTTCCACAAAAATATCCATCAACAAATAGATATTTATGAAGACTAGAAAAGTTTTTGATTGATTTTACCATGTATTTGATATTAAGTCATTTTTTCTTTACTTGAAAAGTATTCGGAAATTTACGTTTGTATGAGCAGTAAATACAATTTAATAAATACTGCTTATAAACAACTTCAGACTCTTATGTTAGCATCAAAACTATTATTTAGTAATCAATTTCATTGATGTTTCAATTTTGCATCCTCAGATATTTCTACTATGCTTGAATTACACGAGAAAAAAGTGTAATAATATTATTTACCGAGGAAATATATTTCAATAAAATATAAAAGGAAAAGCATAAAAGCACAAATGATTGGACGAAAGGATTTTAAAAGAAAGAATTATTTAAAAATACTAGAGTTATATAAATTCTATTGTATATTCAAAAGTATTATATATATATATTAAAAATAAGTGTAAGATATTTATTTATTTTGAAATTTGAAACTGTTTTTGAAATATAATATAAGGGCGGGATTTATGTATCATCTTATACATATTAAGGTTTTACTTTCTAACCTTCTATAATAAAAACTGCTTATATAATCAAATTTTAAATATGCTGCTTAAATGGTTAAGTATAGGCCCTTAAATCTTAAATACCTTTAGGTATTATGAATTTTACATCTCTCTTGATCTGTTATTGTAGTTTTATGTCCTATCAAACAAGTATTCAACCAATCTTATATAAAAATATTCTATATTTTCCAATAGAATATTAAGGAAATAGATTTTATCTTTTAAGATCAAAACCAGAAACTATACGGTTTTATTCTTGCTCATTTCCCATTAACACTATGGAACTGTGATAAATATGTGATAGTAAAAAGAGAAAAAAAAATCATAGTTATGAAGGTCTTTTTTAAGGAACGAAATATTGAAAGATTGCCAAAATTCTTTAGTGTTCCCCTAATTTAACTCAAGGAAATTATGAATCTTAGTCGAGGTATGCGTGTTCGGTCACATTTTCAGCTTTTATTACCCTCGTGCTATGGGTCTTTGAAAGACCCATAAATGCGTCTATCGCCACCTGGCAAAGATTCAAACCAATTTCTGGAGCTACTGTTCATTGAGAAATACCTTTCTAGCACGACTGTGCACAGTTTTACCATTCCTTCTGATAATAAATACGAAAGTAGGATATGTATATGAAAAGAAACGAAGTGAATGTGTTTAATTTAACTATGCAAGATATTTGAAAAGTTGTGAATGCGTTTTCACGATGCATTGACTATTATTCGAAAAGAAAAATACTCTTTAAAAAGTAATATTAATGTGAGTTACTGCTTCAATTATGAATAAAAGAGTTTTACAAATATATTCCTGTAGGAATGTTATGAGATGTTTATGTAACCGGTATAAAACACTGGCAGTCTATAGAATGCCTAAGTAATGAGCATGTTGTCAATGTGAATAATCGGTTATTATTGATACTAACCAGGCATTATTATTTTATAACAGCTTCTTTTTTCAAAGTGAGAAATGTCGAAAATGATTCACTTAAACCGGTTATTATTAATAATTCTCAATGAAGTTTGAACAAGGTGATTAAACGTTTTATATAGGATTGGAGCATGTTAGTGCCTCTTTGCTTTTAACTTAACTTTTTAAAATTAATCTCTATGTTTTTTAATTTGCTATGGAGTTTTTCTATGATATTTTTCCTAACTTCTTTTTGTCCATTTCAAAATTGATTAGTTCTGTCTTTTGTTTTTCTGTATGTGGTATAACTAAACGAACAATACCAATATACAATATACGTATCATGTATAATTTGGGATGCTTTTAGGCTAAGTAGTAAGTATGAAAATTATTGCATACTTTTCTTAGACATTCTATGGAATGAAAAATACTCTTTAGGTAAAGTAAGGAAAAAAAAGCCATGATAAAGCTATTATATAAATGATTAGCATTGATCAAAAATACAAATGTTACTCTGAAAAAAATAATGAAAGTGTCAATTTAAAAAATTTAATGAAAATATGTAATGATAAATTGAAGATGTACAGAATAAAATTTATGCATTTCTTTTTTTAAAAAAAAGAATTTTCATATAAAAAATAATTATAAAAATAATCTATTTGTAGCATTGTAGGTTTGAATGATTTTTGATTTTTGCACCATATACATTGGATTGAGTAACTGTAACTGAACGTAGAAGAATTTCATGATATTGGATATCTAAATTTCTTAACAAGTTCTTAGGACATAAATGAATTGTGATATCGCATGAACTTATTCTTGTTTGTGCCTTTCCTCATCATATTAAAAAGGAATCGAAAAGGCATTTCGAATTTTTTTGGTGTCACATTTGGCACTCTATAGAATAATTCGGAAATATGTGAAATATAAATATTTTCAAACATTGTGTTTTAGTTTTAGGCATTATATAGAATATCTGATTTAATATTTTGCTGGTAACATTTATATAAAAATCAGTGTTTATTGGATATTACATATGTAAACTGCTCTGAAAAGATTTCAGGAAATGTTTCATTTCCATAGGTTTCAAAGATTATAAATCTTGTGGTTTTTAAATAGAATTTCATATATTTTCTGTAGAGAGTTTAAATAATAGAAAAAAAGCTATCCTATCTTTAATTCATATTATATTATAGAAATTTTTTAAAAAATAATAGATTATAGGCATATATTACTATAATACATACAATCTTTAAGAAATATTTTTGTGTCATAATGCATCAAATATTTAATTAAAACATATCAATCAATCTAATCTAAGAGTATCTAATTAATAAGAAACGAAAATAATGTATATTATAAGACCAGATATGCATCTAGTTTAACGGTCAAAAATATTAATCCAACCATCATGTGCAAAAGTGGGGCTTATAAGAAGTTTCAGAAATTAATAATAAATATAAATAATTTTACACTCATGTATTTAGTTTCTGTAGTTTTATATCTGTAAAGATGAAATTTTTAAAATATATACATGTTTGTATTTTCATTAATGGTTAGAAATTTACTATTTTAGAATTTAAATATTTCCAATTTAATTTAATTTATGTCTACCTAATTAAACTTTAATTTCAATTATGTGTATTGCCGTCTGGTAAAGTATTTAACAAAAATTCAAAGATTCCAAAATGATAATAATGCATGAAAAATTAAGTTTTAAAATTAGGAAATAATTAAAAGATAATTATTTCATTTCATTGTAATAATAATTCATCTACATTGCATTGAAAAGATCAAATTTTATTGTCAATTACATTTATCCGGATTATCACTTGGCCTATCTTAGTTTGAATTAAAGTATTGTTTGTCTTTTTATTGACCTTCGTTCATTTTTCATAGGTTTATGTAGATGAAAGTAATATAATTTTTGGTATCTCAATTTTAATAACACAAACTTAAATTTAATAAAATCATATGTATAAATATATTGATATGCTTATTTGGCAATACATAATCATAAAAATTAGAATACTCGTAAAAGAATATTCACATTCCCTGTATTATGTGAATAAAGTAAAACTATTTTCAAAATTCTTATCATGCATCTAATTATATACATCTAATATTTTGCTAATTATATGCATCTAATATTCTATCATGCATCTAATTATATGCAGGATTGTATTTTAAAGTAAATACAATCCTGCATATAATTTAGAATTTTTCTTGTACTCAGAAAATAAACCAATCAAAATTTAACAGTTTATTTAAAGCCTCCGCCTCAGTCTCGTTAAAGGAATTTATTGAAAATTTACTTTTATGAATAATTAATGATTAATATTCAAATAATTATTTAATCATTAATAAATAGATAATTGTTAGAATTATATTAATTAATAATTAAATATTTTAATAATATATAATTATACTCTTGTGATTTGTTGTACTTCCATAGAGAATAATATACAAATAAATATTTAAATATATAAAATATGCAAACTCAAAATTTCATTCAACTACAATAAATTTATGAGCCCAAATATACATACATTTAATCATTATTGCAAGATTCTAGTAATTTAATTTGCATATATATTAAATTAAATTTATAAAATTTGCAATCCATTACATCAAAGATGCTATAAGTTTTTCATAAATCTAATTATTTGATATTCATTATAAGAATTATTCATAAGAGTCTGTTTTACTTAACGTGAAATGAGAAAATGGAAATCCTTTATTTTTTTTCACTATATCGTTCTCCGTAAATGAATAAATATTCATTAAAATTAAACATTCATAATAATATTCATTGTACATTGAAAACGCTACCTCTTAAGTTAATTTCATTTAAAGTTCAGAGGTCCGCTGCTTTATTTAATCAAATATCAAAGTAAAACGATGAAAAATATCACTGAATACTCCCTTCCAAAACTCCCCGACAAATTTAATGGATAATCAACGAATGAATCATCGTTTGAAAAACTTCTGAATGCCGTATACTCTTTAAAGTAATTACTTAAACCACATCTACACAAATCCATCCTCCTTAATTCAAACAAAAGGGGAAAAATTCGTACCCAGAAACCCGGAAATGAATATTAATAAATGCAAAATAACAAATAATCTAATGGTAGAAAAGTAAAATTGCATTATCCTCGCTCAAAGGGAAAGAAACTTCCGCTCCTGACTCATACCTAAAGATCTTTCTCTTGTACGACCGTCACAGACTCATTAATAGTGATCTGCAGCGACGAAAAACCTTTGGCATAGATTAGAAGAATCATGGGACGAAAAAAAGCATATGAGTGAAAAAAATGGGGGAGATGATTCTTTTTGTTGAGATAAGTGCATTCGCATATCAAGCTCTCTATCAACGGGCCGCGAGTGGGGATCGGATATGAGTGGGAAAAAATGTGCTGATCATTGTAAGAGGATCTAATTGATGTCGTATGGGAAGAAAACCAGGCTTGGAGCAGTGAGTCAGCTATATATCTTGTCCCCTGGAGGGTGCTGGGGAACGAATGTGGTTTTGCTTCAAGGCATGAAAGGGTTGCATTTGAAGCTTGCAAAGGGGACTTATATATTTCAATTTTGGAAAATACAACAAAGTTGAGCAGAATTAAGTAACTCTAAACGTCAACTCTAAAACGTTCACTGAACGTAATGTAATTACTGAACTAACTGAATATCTTTTAATTATTATATTTTTAGATGTTGTTGTCCATGACATGAAATAAGGAGCATAAAATAATACATGCTATTCGGAATCTTGTTTTTACATCAGTTATGTTATTTTATACCATTCCGGTTGTAACTTTATCTAATTCCTTGCATTTCAAAGGGACTATATGATTCGCAAGATCAACCCAAAAAGATTATTTAAATGTATTGGGGATTTTACGTACATTTTTATAAAGAACTGAACAGAGTTAAGTGAAAAGTACAAATTCTTAACCGTATAACTTAATATAAAAAGGCTTATTAATTTGCAAAAAGGGTTTTATATTATGTAAACTTAAAATACTGTATTATTTTATAATAAAAATGTAAAATAGACAGAAAATCATCTATCGGAATAGGAGGGTTTAAAAGTAACACAATGCACAATATAATAGGCTTTATTGCCACGTGCATTTATCTTAATTAGTGAATATTAAAAGACCGCAATACTTACATCTAATTTTAGGGACATTTCCAGCTCAATTTGGTTTCTTTTATGTATGCAGATTTTTGTAATGATATTTAATTAAGTAAATAAATTTTTTATGTTCAGTTAAAAAATTATAGTTATTATTTAAATTAACCAAAACAACTGTTATATTACTGGTTGATTGGTTTGAATTTTTTTGGCGCAAGAGTCATATTTGGCCATACTTATATATATATATATATATATATACAAGGTGGCCAGAAATAAAACACCCCTACTCTGACCTCCATGGATATCGAACTACTCAGTGTAAAGGCTCAAAATTTTGTACACATACTATTCAAAATATGGGGAAACGGATTTCACGAAAAAAAAATTAGTTCCTGAAATCACCGATAGGTGGCGCTGCACAACTGGAACTATGATCAAAAGACACAAATAATAATAAAAATTAAAATGTTTATGCGGAATGGAATGCTTCCATGCTTCCTTTTTAATTTTTCTGCCCCTTATGGAAAATAAAAATAGTAAAGAAGCTAGAACTCCCGTTGTAACTGCAATTTCATACTGTAACCAGAAAAATTTGCATAAAGCATGGTTAGAAGCCATGTTAAAAGGTAGGGAATGTCATCCTTATTAGTGATGGCTGTCACGCTGCCAGAACGCGCTTTGCTTGTGAAGTTGTTTTACGAGAATAAAGGAAATGCTCCAGCAGCACTTCGAGAGTTTCGCCGACTTAAGGATTTGCGTAAGGGACCATTGCTTCCACAAGCTCTCAGGAGAATGATCGCTCGATTCGAGGAAACTGGACATCTTGGAGTTCAGCCTGGTCGAGGACGCAAACCGGTTCGTTCAGATGTCGTTGAAGATGTTGCCACCGGTATTGTTGAACAGTCAATGGATAATGTTTTAGGCTGCAGTAGTGCACGTGCAGTGTCACGACACTTGGGTGTTCCCTATAGCACAGTGTGGAACGTACTCAGAAAAATGGTGCATTGTTTCCCGTACAAAATCCGCCCTAATCAACAATTGCTGGCCACAGACAGGGAGATGCGACTGACCTTTGCATTGACATTTCTTGCTAGAGTTGAAGTGGATGCATCGTGGCCGTGGCAGATTCTGTGGAGCGATGAGGCCCATTTCCACCTCAGTGGAACAGTGAACACCCATAACTGTCGCATATGGGACACGACAAACCCCCGTACCTTCCAAGAGATTCCACTCCACTCACCGAAAGTTACAGTCTGGTGTGGATTCACAGCCACATTCATCCTTGGACCGTTCTTTTTCGAAGAGGTTACTTCCAATGGCCTTGAGACATGTACCGTGACGGCCAACAGGTACAAAAGGATGCTCGAAACATTTGTTGTACCCCATTTGCAGCAGCGCCAATGCCTTGACACCATTACTTTTATGCAAGATGGAGCACCTCCACACATTGGACTCCCTGTGCAACAGTTTCTTCGCCAACATTTCACCACTGACAGAATAATCAGTCGCGCGTTTCCGACAACTTGGCCATCTCGTTCACCGGATCTTAATCCGTGTGATTTTTGGCTTTGGGGACACTTAAAAAACCTTGTTTATCGAGAACGTCTGATAACCTTGGCAGATTTGAAAGAGAGTATCAGTCTGCATGTGAGAAGCATCTCAGATGACCAGTTACGATCCGCAGTTGAACAAGCTGTCCACAGACTTCACATTTTACATCTTCAGGAAGGGAACCATATTGAGCAGCATTCCCTGCATCGATAACGTCCTTGTTTCATGTATGCTTGGTACTTTCAAATAAAATGTGTTTAAAACGTGTTTTTGTGTCTTTTCAGCATACGTCCAGTGGTACAGCGCCACCTATCGGTGATTTCTGGAACTAAATTTTTTTTTTCGTGAAATCCGTTTCCCCATTTTTTGAATAGTATGTCCACAAATTTTCAAGCCTTTACACTGAGTAGTTCGATATCCAGGGAGGTCAGAGTAGGGGTGTTTTATTTCTGGCCACCCGGTATATATATATATATATATATATAATTAAAAGAATCCAATTATAATGAATAAATAAAAAATATAAATCTGTTCAATGAAAATGGTAACATACTTAGTTTTGAATAATTATCATATTTATATATATCTTTCTATAATAAATAAAACTAGATAAGAAATTTGGTTTGTTCTGGAGGGCATTATTGCATGTACATCTTAACATCTAATCAATACATGGAATTTTTGCCCAAAAAGTGCAAACAATATTTTTTGGAAATTTTTAAGTTTAATTTTTGAAATATTGAATTATTAAAAACTCAATATATAATAACATTGAAACTAATTTTAATACATTCAATCGGATAATTAGATGTATACACAAAATAAGAAAATTATTTTTTATTATAATATAGTTTAAAGTAGCAATACTCACATAAAAGTGTTTATAATTCTATAAGTCTTTATTATAAAATTTACTGTATGAATTTGATTAGAACTCGAAAACCGTTAATGTATAAGTAAATTGATTAAAATCAAAGCAATTATTTAGTTATATTGAAGTTTTATTAAATCTACTTATTAAAAACCCATGGAAATTAGAAAAAGAGTCAAAAATTATTTACTTTGCCTTTTTTTAATATTAAGCATTTTCATATATTTTTGAATATCCTTTATCATATTAAAAATTATTTATTACAGGCAAATAAATTCTTTGCCTTATCGATTATTACAAAATGAACAGTTAGGGAATTCAACATCAATTAATGCTTAACTACTGCATTTTAACTTAAAATCCAACAATCATTCCATCTCTTGTCAACAGCATGTACTTTCTACTAATGAGATTTTAAGTTTCTAGAATGCATCATTTGCAGTCAATCAACATTCTTTTAAGTTGAATTGCTATCTAATTATACTAATGACGTGAGTTTTTTTTTACTTTCTTTTAGAAGCACTCATTCATGAATGAAGTAGTCTAATTCGTTTTATTTTTTTGCTTTAGTAGAGTTATCATTCGAAGAGCAGGAGCGCATTTAAGTAATTAAAAGAAAATGAAATATTATACTTTTTTTCGTTTCGAGTTCGCCACTCGGTTGATTACCTTTCAACTTTTCGAAGCAAAAGTAAGTGTACTCTATACTCCTGTAAAGTGCATTTTAATTCCCATTTTTTTTCCTGAAAGAGAAAAAAAAATTGAAACGCACGAAACAGGAAATAATAACAGAAAAAATAATCATCAGAGTGTTACTCTCTTGAAGTGAGTCAGGTTCAGTACTGCGGAACAATGAAAGAATCAGCGATGCATCAACTTCAAAATGGAATTGAATTACTTTTCTCAAGCAGCGAGTTGATGACGCATGAAATTAAACCTATCCTCTCTTTGTCTTTCATTTCGCTTTCATTGGAGTTTCGTTTCTCAAACTGTCTGCATATGCTTTATTCTTTAATGTGCGAATTTCTATCTCTTAAATCTACACCCATCAACAGAAATATAGTTTCGTAAAAAAATAAAATGATAAAACAAAGCTCATTTCTTTAGGTTACTGAATGATAAAAACTCAAAATAACCATTTTAAGGGAGTAATTTTCTGAAGCAGCAGGATTTCCTTTTCGAATTACTCTAAAATTAGAGCTATGTTCGTATTCTCAAACAGATAAATCTATCCCATAAATTCTTATACCATCATATCAATTCGGAATTTAACTGTCACACAAGATTTAATACACTACTAGAGTTAAAACTATTATTATATTAATCTTTTAAAGCACCACAAGGGGTCATTTCAGATAAATCTTGTAATTTTAACCCGAAATGTAAGAACGAATTTTTTTTCAAAGATATCATAGACCTCATTTTTCCTATAGTACAGATAAATTGAAGAGAATATCAGCATTTTCTAACCCATAACGAATTTATATTTCTTAAATACACCTAGTATAAAATCAATTACAATGTATACAAAAAAGAAAAATATTTTCGATAAAAATATAGACATTTTAATTTCTCTTTTTTAAAATATTTTTTATAAAGCTTTTAAAGAAATTTGAGCCTAAAATGCATTTAATTTTTTAAATTATAATACAGTACAATATTTTTAATTAGTTCTCGAGTTATTATTTTTTTACATATTAATTAGTATTTTTCGAAGAAATTATTCAACAAAATTCGTAAATATACTGAAAAATCTATCGATATATCTGTATCTTAAGTAAAAATTGAAAATTCTCATTAGCATTTTTATTGTTTAGTTAAATGAATAAGCTAAAATATTTAATTTCACTTTTAAACACAAAAAGACGTTACTTTTCGAATAGCATAAAAAGAAAATAGTGCTGTCTAGACAGAAGTATGATCATTTGATACCAAGAAGTTGAAAAACGAACAATATGACGATATAAAAGAAAGTGATTATAAAATGAGAACTTACATATAAACTATACTTATTTAGTATTCAACATTAAATATTTAAAAAAATTTGATTACATTCTTTAATTAAAATATTGTTATCATTTCTTTTCGATCTTCACTTTTGATTCTACCTCAAAATTGTATTCTGGTTGCAGCATATAAGTTTTGTAACAAAAATAAGATCATTTTGAATTTTTTTTTTACTGAATTTTTGAAATTTTTTTTACTGAATTCATTTTGAAAAATTTTTTACTGGAATTTTAAAACAGGAAAATATGTTTCAACATTATATTGCAAATCTTCAATTACACTTATTTTTAATGTAATTTGAAAACTGAAAAAATGTTTCAACATTTTATTCCAAATTTCCAATTACACTTATTTTTAATGTAATTTTAAAACTGAGAAACATGTTTTAAAATTTTACTATAGATATTCAATGACACCTGTTTTTCCTGAAATTTTAAAACTAAAAATGCATCATAAACATTTATGTGTAAAGAAAATATTTTTTTTAAAAGATAAATTATTATTCCCTTACTTATAATTGTTGAAAATAGTAAGGATTCATAAATATTTTGGGACCCTAGGCTATCTTAAGGTAAATATATAATTAAAAATTTACTAATTAGAAATTATTTAATTTATCTCAAGATAATTTTAAATCTTTATTAAAAAAACAAATTTTTTTAAACTCCATAAAATATCCTTTTAACACTAATATATATAATTTCATTTAAATATTTTTTTATACTTGGATTTCATATTACGAACAAAAAAATATATATTTGCTTTTTCGTTCAACAACAGATTTTTAACAAACCGATTGATTTGGACCTAATACAAAAGAACTTTCGGTAATATGAAAACAAACATTTCGGTTAATAGATAAAGCAAAAATGGTCGAAGTAAAACTGAACTTTTGGTAGCCATCAGAACTTGAATGGAGCAAAATAAAATAAAACTGCATACAGATAACATCTGTCTTGAAAAAAAAGTTTTCCGATAATCTGATTTTCTTGAGCAAAGTTCTCTTTTTTCCCTTCTTATTCTCCTTTTTACAAACTAAAAAAAGTACTATAATTACAATAGAAAAAAAATTTCGTTGTTGAAGGTTATATTTGACGACGCGAAACGGGAAATTTGACAACGACGGTGACAACCCGTTACCGGCTACTTTTACTCGCGTTGCGGTGCTCCTTCATTAGTTAGTTCTATTATCACTGTAGAAAGAAAAATCATTCTTTGATAAAAAGTTGTCTAAAAAGCAAAATTCTAATCATGTGAAGAGATGGAAACTTTTGATTCATCTTTCATATATATTTTAAGATTATTTTTACATCTTGGAATTTCAGATTGTTTCACTGGAAGTTAGATATTAAGTAATATGCAGCAAAATGGAAAATAAATATGAATATAATATTACAAAAATATTGTTCAAACTTTTTTCAGAATAAATTATTTTGAATCATTACCACTAGATTTCTTATATATCAAGTGGAAAAAGTTAATTAAAATCTATATTTAAAAACGAATGAAATATATCAAATTTATGATAAAAATAAAATCTATAAGATTTTATTTGAATAAAATATTGAAGAGCAGGTAAACAAGTTTTGGTTATAAAAAAATGCATTTATGATCATGAATCTAAGTCAATTATATAATATTATTTAATTTTTTTAAAACTTGAACTTTATATTACAAACAAAGAAATATATATTGTCTTTTTTGGTCTATATCAAATTTTTAATAAACTGGTTGATTTGGACATAGTACAAAAGAAGAACTTTCATTAATATGGAAACAAACATTTGGATTTTTTTATTTGGCAGAATAATCAAGTGCAACAACGGTATAAAAACTAATTGTAGTCCGTAATGTGACAAAATCTTGTTTGTGCTAATCATT
The DNA here is from genome assembly GCA_026289955.1 of Argiope argentata. Lineage (NCBI taxonomy): Eukaryota > Metazoa > Arthropoda > Arachnida > Araneae > Araneidae > Argiope > Argiope argentata. The sequence goes on from JAOUZG010040215.1 coordinate 6,371,223, forward strand.
TAAATAAGAATTATTTATTTTTTGTTATATTCTTAGCATATTTAAGAATATATTATGTTAATATAAATGAGAAATATTTGTATAAACATTTCTTATGATTAATAATTCGCGTTTAATAAACTTTAATCCATCAAAGATGTAAATTAAGGTTTTATTATGATTACATACTTTATATAATCTGAAGGATAATAAAACTACTGACAGTCTAATTTTCAATATAAGATCTCCCCTTATAATTATAAAGAAATAAATTTATCTTTTTGAGTAATTCTAATAAAAATATATATTGTCAAAATCATTTAAATAAGAATCGAATGAAAGATATTTTCACCTGTATTGGAAATTCATATTTTCATATTATTTTTGGGCATGTAAAGATCAACCAATTTTCGTTCTCCCTTTAATTGAAAGACCGAATTTTTTAAATGGAGTAGTTAGATAAAACAAGTAAAACTTCAACTTCATCTCTTATTCATTGTATTTTTAACACGACAAAATATTTGCCGAAGTTGTACATATCGCATATTTTATTCTACGTGATTAATTTATCTCTGTCCTCCAGCAGCGAATAACTTATTCCAGCCTATTAAGACGAAATATCACACACACACAGAGTTCGCATTCATTAGAATATTCCAATTTATTCAGAAAACAGTGTCAGTTTCTATTTTGCGCCAGCTCATAAATTCTTATGATGTCATGGAGAGGACGAGAGGATGGAGGAGAAAGGAAAAAAAACCTTAATTATTCAAACAGAGAAATTAATAACTTCAAGTGGAATAACAAACAGTAGATGATATGAAACAAACAGTGAGAAACGCTTATAATTGCAATACAAGGGGATTTTGAAAATAAACCCTGGTTATAAGGAGTTGGTTTGCTGAAAAGAAAGAACTCTTTCTGTATTAATTATGAAAGTCGTCGCTCCTTTCTCCACATCTCTCCCTGCTGACGGGGTTTTATTTTCAATTACTAAGGCAACGCATTCTTACACTAGCAAGGCGTTATAACAAGTGATCTCGTTACGGATGTGATAGGAAACAACGGCTTTGCTAATGATATAGCAATGAAAAAAAAATAACAATAATAATGAAAGATGGATATATTCGCATCGCATTTTTTTTATCTCGTTATGAATGAGGAAAGCATCAAAAGAATTCGATAAAAGGATTGTTTTGATTGCATATTTACTTTTTTTTTGTAAGCGCCCTCCCCTTTTAAAACAAAATGATGATTTTTCTTGAGAAAATTAATGAACAGAAGTTACAGAAAAGAAACGCCCTGGAATCACTCTCTCTGTGTGAAAAACAAAGAAATAAAAAGGAAGTAACAAACTTGGAATGAAAAAAGCTGCCTGTTTTATTATTTAGAAATTCATATTAAGTTTCATGACGTCTTTTTTTACACCTGTAATGTTTAGAATTTCTGGAGGTTAATTTTGAATCTTTTAAAATAGTATTTATTAATTGATCAGAACAAAGTATCAGTGAGCGTTTGCCAAATTACTTGGCATCAAATTTGTAACAATGCAATTTTCACCCTTAATTTCATAATTCCTTTCAAATGAAAAAGCTGCATTTTTTATTATTTAGAAATTCTGATTAAGTTTCATGACGTCTTTTTTTTACATCTGTAATGTTTAGAATTTCTGAAGGTTAATTTTGAATCTTTAAAAATAGTATTTATTAAATGACCAGAACAAAGTATCAGCGTATGTTCGCCAAATTACTTGGTATTAAATTTATAACAATGGAATTTTCACCCTTAATTTCGTATTTTAAAATTATTTTTTTGCACTGTAATCAAAAATGTAGTTTAAATATTTGCGCATTCTTTGTTATTCTCATTAAGACTGGAAAACATGCTAAAATGTATAATTCAGACAGTAATATTCTCTATTTTCTTCAAATGTTTAAAGTCATCTAAAGAGCTGATTTATGACTAAATTAATAAATAAAGTGGTCGCCTACTATGCAATAAGAAGGAAATTCAATGATGAACAAATGCTCAAAATAACTCTAAGATAAACTAAAAGAAGAAGAAAATAATAAAATAATAATAAACAGGAAACTAAAATAATACATTTTATCTCATAGTAAGGATAGACAGTTGTATTTGGATAGATTTGTTAACAAGTGAGCTATCCCTACATTGTTATCTAGAGTAATATAAATGTTATGCAGCAAGGCATCAACACAATAACTAAGAGTGAAAACCTATAGCTATTAGTACCTGCAGGACTAACTCCTCTTGCAGCAGGTGCGCGTAGTGATCGGCATGAGAGTATCTTAAACCCACACCATTACTCTATACCCCATGAGAACTCCTTTTAAACACCAGTAATTTCTCATCGACGAAAAGATAATGATCCTTTCACGGGAATGTTTGATTACCACTGTAGATCAGATAGCATCGTTTACTTTAATACTTTTTTCTGTTAATATATAATTTGGACATGAACAGTATTCTGCACTTCTAATTGTTTTGATCTGAAGCGTGACATAGTTCTGCAACATCAACTATTTTGACGTGAAAAAATTTCGTAAACTTGTGATTGTCTATTTATCTAATATTATTTTGATTTATATAAACTATTACGATAGTGTATGGTTAAGAAAGTGGAGTTAATATTTAAAACGATGGTAAGCAATTAAGTTTGCAAAAAAATAAAGTTTTCATTTAATTATTGTCTTACAACTCCAATCCAATTCTAAAAGCAAGTTAACAAACAGATTGACAAAGCATTTTCTATTTGTTTTAAATTTTAACAAAACAGTTTATATTATTCGAAAATACTGTTTAATATTATGTATTCTATGAGACTTGGATGTAAAAAGCAGCCTGTTTTGTACAAGCCTTGAAACTCATCATTTCATAAATTCAGTAACTTAAAATAATTGTGAATAATTGGTTATTAATGAACTTTCGTACAATAATTTTCTATAATTAATAATTTTTAATAATTGTGTTAATAGTTTTCAAAAATTTTATTAATAATTTCAAACATTTTGTTAATAATTTTTAATAATTTCGTTAATAATTTTTAACAATTTTCTTAATAGTTTTTAATAATTTCGTTAATTTTTAATAATTTTGTTCATAATTTCAATAATCTAATACTTTCGTTCAATAATAACTAAACGACTCAAACTGTTGCAAGTTTAAACCAATGAGTACAAATAAATATTTAATACGTTTGATTGTTAAATCAATACTTTTGAACATAAAATGATTTTGTCCATTTTTTTAGAATATGGCAGCAATACATGGCATTAGCAGTTAGTTTATACCCCGTCATTGCTTTAGAACGTTAGAAATCAGAGAGCAAAATTGCAAAATAAGCTATTTTACAGTATTCGACGTTTCGAAGTGTTGCAGGAATGAATATAGTTGCACTGATACGTCTGAAAAAAAAAACATTGAACTAACTTTACAGTGTTAGGAGTTTTTATTACAATATACTTAATTGTGTTTTGGGCATCATTTAAAATTCTTTTTATTTTCGTTCTCTATTATTCACTACATTCGACAAAACTTCAATTTCTGAAAATAATTCGTTTTGAAGGATTGATTATGAAAAAATTTGTAATATAAATAAATAAAGATAAAATTTTCGAATTCGATGAAACAGATAAAGAATTTGAATTTTGCTATTTTATGACTAATTTAATTCATTTATAATTTTTAATTTAAATTGCTATTTATCTCTGCTTTATTAATAAATATACTTTATTCTAATCTGCTCATATTTGTAAAATTATTGAATTCAGGAAATGTTGATTACATTTTATTCATTTTTTTTAAATTTTATTCCAACATTCTTTTATAATATAAATTTATACATTATTATAATGTATATTTTAAAAATGTATCTTTTTCTTCTTTTAGGTAAGTTGTGACTATACTGAAGCTTCAAATACGAAAACTTAAATGTTTCAATCAATTCCTACTCTTGATGTTGATGCGATAAGTATATTTTGTAAAGTTTCCAAAAATTGCAAAATATATTTTATTAATGAAGTTCAACAATCATCATTATTGAAAAACCGAAACTTATCTCATATAGACATTTCAATAGTATTTTAGTTAATAAATATTAATTATACCATATGTCGTAAGTCCTTTAACATCTTATTCATAATTCTCGTGTTATTAATTTATTTTTGATAATTTAAAATTTTTGTACATAACTCTGTCTCAAGTAGTAATTTAATGATTTATTGTGAAAATTAAATTAAAAAATTTTAATATTCTGGGTTTCGATTTAAATATAAGATTCTGATTATAAAATCCATTTTATAATTAATATGATAAAACAATCTTTTTAATAAGAATAATTTTAAAGTAAATTTCTACCTTTTGTTTTAAAAAGAAAATTTATTTTTATTGAAGCTAATGCGCTTATTAAAAAGGAATTAACTGAAATATGAATAATCTTTCGGCATTAAGAATCTGAAGATTTAAAACCCTTTGTAAAGTCATGCATTGAATTCATTGTGAAATGTTGATTAAATATACAATTCTGAAAAAGGATAAATTTAGTTCATAATATGTAATCTTCTTACATATTTATTTGAACTTAGCGAACAACAGTGCTCTAACAGATATAATATAATCAGTTGGAAAAGTAGAATTGTAAGAAAATATGAAATAGTTTCCATGGTGATTCTTGATCCTTTTTAATATTATTTATGTCATTTTATTTCTATCTCTAAAGAATCTGTAAAGAAACGAGCTTAAAATTTTAGAATATATTTATATACATTTCAATTCAATATTTCATATACGGGTACAATTTCGTTAATCTACTTATTTGGCAGTGTTTAATCAAAGATGATCTTGTGCAATAAAAATCCAGAAACTAGACTAAGTCATGTTTATATACTGGAAATTAGCCTTTATAGTTGTCAAAATTATTTAAAAAACATTTGACATTGAATCTTTTAAGTGGTGGATTTTTGACAAAACAGATTGTGATCTGGTCTGTCAAAAATGCTGTTAAAATAGTTGCCAGATTAAAAAAAACAAATAAAATAAATCTATTAATTATAAAACATTAGAATTAAAACAAATGTCGAAATTGATTTATTAAATATTATTAAAAATTAAAGAATAACTAATAACGTATTTGTACAATATTAGAATAATAATAATAGTTCAATGCATTTGTTATATAATCCTTGATTTTTCAGGCCCAATAAAAATATTGATTCCATATTTGTCTATAACTTATTAATTTCGTAAAATTTATCACTATAATAAAGTCTTTTGACGTATTAGTAAGAAAATCGGTTAACAATACTTATGCTTAATGTAATGTATCGAGAATTTAATTTCATTATTGTTTTCGCCATGGTACAAATTTTCAATCGTTAATAAAATACAGTTTTTTCGTCCAATCATTTTCAAGTAATTTTTTTAAAACTTGTAGTGAATGATATTTGATGTTTATACAGTTTTTTTTCAAATATCAATTCATTAGTTTTTAATTAATTAATTAAAAACTAACTTTTTCGCCAAAAATCTTCATTTCTCCGTCGCCAAATAAGTAAAGAATTAAGTTTTTTTCCCCAACGACAGTGAAATTAGGCTTAACATGTTTTCGGTCGATTATTTTAAAAGATTCTGTTTACTTTTATAATCCTTGATGTCCTTAAAATCAAACGTTGTTAATTAATTTATTTTTACGATTCATTTTGAAGTACTTTCGAGTTAAAATAATACAGAATGTAGAAAATTATAAATTTCTAATTTGTATTGCGTACTGAAACTTATGTAGAAAAATCACGCATTTTGCGATGCTACAATCGGCTTTAAAATCTTAATTGGCATTGAAAATTCAATAATAGTATTTTTTTTATTTATTCATAGTAATAGTAATCATTAGGCCGGGATAGTCTGGTGGGTATGATTTTGGATTCCCATCATTTTTTTTATTGGTTTTCGAAATATACTTTTTTTGTGTGCTAACAAGTATACCATAAGGCTTACAGATGTAAGTCCTTTCACTATTAACAGTAGGATGAATTTCGATTTAAAAAAAGACGTAGGCACAAATGCAAAGAAAAAAGAGGGGGGAAGCAAATACACGTTAAATGCACAAAATTTGCTTACAAACTAGCAGGAACACACAGTAGAGGATATAATATAGTTGATTCCCATTCCTTGGGCTGCAAGTTCGATCACCATGTATAGAAAGGAGGATGGAAAATTGCAAGAAACTCGCTTTCTATGTTGCCGCTAAATATTGCGACTCTGTCATATTTCTATACATATTTCTATTAATTGTAATTATTTAATAAAGAATAAGTAAAATATTTTTTTTTGTAAACCTAAGTAGGAAATGATTAAAAAATTATTTTTTTATATCACTTGTTCATAGTATTTCTAATTTCGAACGTTAGCATACTGGTGCTCAAATTTTAATGCAGCATTTTTTTAATATCTGTACGTTTAAAAGGTATAAAAAAGGATAACTTTCTTAAACTAAAACGAATTGGGTAATCGAAAATAAATTAGAAGCGAATTCTGTCAGAGAATCTCAGACTTGTTTCTTTTCGAGTGAAATAGATACCATTTAGTTTTAAAATTTTCAGAAATAGCTGAAACTTGTCTTCGAAATAATTTTAAATTCCACTTTCTTAGTTCCCAATCCTCTCCACTGCCTTTAATTTTTTCTTCTCTTTTCTTTTTTTCATTGTTCTTTATTCTTTTCTTTCGCCTAGAGACATCTCTCTTTCCTCTGTGACTAGATCCATTTTTATTCACTCTTTAATATAAAAAATATCAGCCAAAATTTTAAAAGAATGAAAAGGGGTAAGGAAAGAGTGCGAAGCAAAACTAATATAAATAAAAGTAAATTCTTACCCTTTTTTCTAAAAAATTCCACTATTCTTTGAAAATCAATGGTTGGTTGGAAGATCTGTATACATTCCTTGGCCCGCATTTTAAGCATTTAGTGTAAAGACTTTTTTTGGGAGATATTGATTCCGTATCCTGAGACTACTTTTCCCTACCAAAGTCCCTACGTTGGGGACAATGATTCTAGCATTCCCTATTCCCTACACAACAATTTTTATGTTGAAAACGGAAGGAAAAAATTGTACTTCAGGAGGAAAAAAAAAGGGAGAAAAAAATTACATGCTTTTTGTTTCTGCTTTTGGTTGTATTTTGGTTCTCTGTTTTTGTTCTTTGTTTCATGCCCTGCTGCAGAGTTTTGGATATTTTTTTTGTTCTGTTTCTCGGCCCCTGTGGTTGACTTCACGACTTCGCCGGGTTGTATTGATTGATGTTAAGGGCTTAGACTTACAAATTGTGAATCACTCTCTCTAAAAAATGCGAACAAAGTTTTTCGTTCTGACCCATTTCTTGTTTATTTTCGTTAAGTACAACTCACATGTGACATGAGAGATGTTTGATGAAGGAGGACTGATTTTTCATCTTTTTTAAACCCTTGCTTTTGGAACAAAAATTTTCAGAAAAAAGCTCCTTTGTATCGATTTATTGTTAAGCTATTACTTTTAAATTAAATATCCTTTCATTTTGGGTTTTGAGCGCCAACTTTCTTTATATTTACTATTTAAAGAAAATAATGTATTGTTTATAACTGAAATAGTGCATATGAGAAATTTAGATAGTTACGTTAAATTATATTCTTCACATAATTAAACAATATAATTTAATTCTAATTTTTGGCCACTTTTAGCCAGTTCTTGAAATTCCTACATTTATATATTGAATGTGCTTTAAGTTGAAAACATCCACGAAACTCAATTTTCCTTACTTCTTCTTCCAAATGTATAAAGATTAGTTGATATTTTAGGACGTAAGAGGCAGTATATTATTTACTCTGCCAAATTCAAGCACTTCATATAAAAAATCAAAAAAAGAAATTGACGTAGACGCCCCTAAGATAATTTGCAAAGTTGAAGCCAACTAATTATAATTTTTATTTCCCTGATAAAATTTTGAAAAATTAATGATATTCAAAGACAAAATGTCATTAAAAAAAGTTCATACCCTAGGATATGAATTTATAAGGACAAATAATTATCACTAGATATTTTATAGCGTAAAAATACACAGGCTACTCTGACTCAAACAAGCAACATATGCAAAAGAAATGAAAACGAGAAAACCATACATAAGACATTTAATCCATTTGAGTCGTTGTGACTATGATAGCATGGCTTCATTTTTGCATTCAAAATCCAAATAATTAATGATGATTAATAAAAAAATGTGACCATTATGGCATTGCTTCATTTCAACATTAGAATTCTTAATAGTTAATGGTGATCAACAAAACAAATGTGCCAAATTATAGAGTTGCTCCCTTTCTGAATTAGAATTCTGAATAGTTAATGATGATCAACAAAGAAATTGGGACGATGAGGACATAGCTTTAATTTTATATTAGAATTCTGAATAATTACTGATTATCAACAAAACATCTACATTCAAAAAAGTTATCTAGTCCTACCCCATCTGATTAAACGAAAATGAGTTAAATTATTATTATTGTGGGAGATATAATATATAGATTATTTTGATATAAATAAGACATTTATAAAGAAAAAAACCAAAATGAAGGCATATTATTATCAGGCGTGTATTATTGAAACAATACGCAGTGTTGTGACCAATTGGGGAAAATGTTGAAGCTTCATTTTTTGGGATAAAATTCTGAATAATGATAAATAAATGGCCTTAATTATGAAGAAAATCTTTCTTTTTCAATTATATTTAACATATTAGTAAAAAAAACAAAGAATAAACATGAAAAATGTATTAATATTATCATAATCCGCATTGTGATTAATTGATCATAATATCATTACTGCATTTACCATTATAATTTTGAGTAATTATGAAGTTGATAAAGACCCCATTGAATAGGTCCTTTAAAAATATTTAAATAAAATTAATCGAATTCTTATTCTTTTGCTAATTTTTCAGTTTATCAGTATTATGAAATATAATAATAACTATAATGTTAAGGATTTTATCACACATTGAATTATTTATAGGTCCGCATAATCATTAAAAACTCTTAGGATTTTAATTTTAGATTGTTGTTTCAGATTTTTAAACATTTTAGAGTTCACTCCTTATCCAATCTATTTCTGAAGTATTTAATTATCTTATTTAATAAGTATAAACTATACATTTATTGTTAATTCCTTTCTTTCGATTAGATATGTGGGAATAATAAGGATTACAAAATTGAAGAAACTTAATTTTTAACTTTGAATTTACTCTTATATCATGTATAAATTTCATAAATTATTTCTTATATTAAGGATATGGTGGCAGTTGATTTTATTCAGACTATATCGTTTTAGAAATAGAAATAAATAATTTCTAATCAAATTACTGGTTAAACCGGTGTCATAGATTGCAGTGAATCGTTTTAGCAATTACTAATAATTAAAATTAATGATTTCTAACCAAATAACTGGACAAGAAGGTGTATTAAACAACCAAATTCATGATGAGGGAAAGAGTATTCTTATTCGCCTTTTCGTATAATAGAAAAAAAATCAACATGAGTAAATGCAAGGTGGAATTCAAGGTCAAGTTTACAGAATAGCTGTAGTGTTTGTATTTTTTATCGAGATGTATTGAAAAAGAAAATACGTATTGTTTGATGTTTTTCAATATTGGTGTAATATTTGGTGTATTGATTGGTGTATTCATAAGCAATGTATTTTTTTTTAATTAGCCATGGAAGCTGCAATACATTCCAGATGCCTGAAAAAAACTCAATCTTTCCCGGCTTTTATAAATTGGAGTGAATAAAACAAAGGTTATAATATGTTATAAACAAACCACTCATTTATATAAAATGAGAAGTGAGAAAATTTCAAGTTAGCGATGAATTAATAATAAAAAACACAATTTTAAAGGATGGGCACTTTCTCAGTTTAATTATTTGTAACAATATTTTTTTTGATAGAAACTGATCTGGAAAATTTATCTTTTATTCATAAATATATAATTTGAAATTTCTCTCATGAACCTGAAACATTTATTCTGGTTCTTCAGTTTTCCTTTGAAATGTTGATTATTTTAATTTTTTACTTTTGAGCATTTAAAAAATAAATTATTTTTGAGTTGATAAAAATTATTATCAGAGTATAAATTTGAAACTAGTTATATTAAGAAAATAACAATTCCTAATGAGATTAGTTTATATGCTTTACTATTTGCATTTGGCAACTAATAGTGGAAACTTAGTTGTGCTTAATTGTAATGATATTTTTCAAGTGTACCTAGATGGTCCAGATTACATCAGCAAATTACTTTTAAGCATCAAACTGTACCAAAAATAAAAGTAGGGTTTGTTATTTTACTAACTTTGTACCTACAATATTGAAAGTATTTTGTACCTACTAGCATCATTATGTTTATCGCTTACATAAACTTTCTTAATAGAGTTAAATTTCATGACCCCTATTGCTATAAGAAATATCTGGTCGTATTATTCAAATTTTAAATTATATTTATCGAAAATATTATTCCATTTTGTTATTGCCCACATTAATTGTACTGATATTGTAAATACAAAGATAATAATAGATAACTTCTTCCTTGACTTTTAAAATAAGATAAATAATCGGGTGATTAAGTATTCGTAATAAGGAAAAATTTTAAGTCCTCATTATAACAACAAATATAATTGCTGATATATAGGGAAATAATTGCATGACAATAAAAGTAATATAACAAATCAGACCTTATAAAAATTCTAAATAAGGGAAAATTAAATGCATTTATAATAATATTTCAGAAATTATCATGGCAAAATTCAAAATTTTGTATGATTTTAAATTAAATAAAATTTAAAAACCTACCTGAAAATAGCAGTTTTACAACTATTAAGTCAGCCGAATATAATAGTTTCAAGTCAAATTGACCCTCCTGTAACGAGAAATCACACACGCACGCACGCACGCACGCACACACTCTCTCACACACACACACAGAGAGATTATTAAATAAATATTAAATGTTTATAACGATTATTTAATAAAAAAAACTGTTAAGAAATTTCATTCAAAATGGCATTTAGAGAAGAGTATCAGACAAGTAGAAAAGCAGTTATTTATAAATTATTTCATCGATTTTTTAAGTTAATTATGGCATCAGTTTAAATGATCTTACATTTAAAAGCAGCAAGTAATAACATATTTTTTGCAATATAAACATTTTAAAAGTTAAATGAGAGGATGAAATTCTTCCATTAATTAAATGAGCAATTTCGAAAAGAAATCTTTCTTTGATTGATTATAATTAAATAAATCTTTTCTTGGCACATTTTCATTAAACTAACATCGATTATGAATTTTGTTTCCTCCCAGAGATGAATTAAATCACATCATGTAATGGCCATGTCACAAAAGGAAACAAAGAAAAAGTCGGCGATGCGCTTCTAGTAGTCAACAAAACCGCTTCTCTGGCGCCGTGAATTGGCGACCCTTATGAGAGAAAAACCAATTTTTCCGCCACCGTAGCTATCGTCTCTATTCAAGAGGATTCGGAAAAATAACAGAATCAGAAGCGTCAGGCCTTTTTCCACGCAAGAGAATTAAAAAAAAAATACTACTTGATCGCCAGTGATGATAAATATAAATATAAAACGAAGAATCCGTAGCATCCCCGAAAATACGAGGACGAATACTGGAAATAGTAACTCTGATTCTTGAAGGCAGTAGACTGATGATAAGAAAGATCGGATTTCGTTCCTTTTTTTTTGTCTCTCTCTCTCCCATTTTTTCGGGATACGATAATCGGGAAAAAGCTGGCGCCTTAGGATATCCGATAACGTTGAGGATCCATACCCTGAGCACGTAGATAACAGAGTTAGGAGAGGAGGGAGTGGGGGTGCAGCAGAACCAGTTATATCGGTTTTAATAACGCCAGTAGATTTTTAATAGCTCCCAGAAAATGATTCCTTTGCTTGAAGTTTCGGTACCTGATGCACACGCTTTTTGCTTTTCAATTAAAATTAGATCCTTGTTTTTGATAACAATGCTCTTATCTTATTGCGCAGTCTTTATCGATTTAACTGCTTTTTGAGAGAAAGTGTTTTATTACCGAACGTGTAGTAGAAATGAAATATTCTACATCCTTTTTTATTCTGTGAAAATATCAGATTTCATGTAATGGGTGAATTTTATTCACGGAATATGCTAAAAAACTTTTTTTGATGAAAACATAGTTGAAATAAAGATTGTTCGAACCATATCTATTTCCTAAAAAACATCACGGAATGGATGGTTAAAACATTTTATAAATATTTAAGTGAAACAGCAAATAATTCAAATCTGAAAGTGAGAAAAGATTATTTCTACTTTTTACAAAATAATTAAACTGTTGTCGTGATTTAAGAAAACAATGCTGCAATTAATTAGTTAAAAATATTGCGTGACGGGGATATAAACAGTATAGAATAATTCATTTCTTATTTGTGATATTAAATTCTAGCTACATTTTTAAATCATGTTATAGCAAAGGTGAATAGCTTATTTCTTAATTGTGATGTTAAAGTCTAGCTACATTTTATATCGTGTTATAGCAAGGGCGAATAGTTCATTTCTTATTTCTGATGTTGAATTCTTGCTACATTTTAAATCATGTTATAGCAAAGGCGAATAATTCATCTCTTATTTATGATGTGAAATTCTAGCTACATTTTAAATCGTGTAATTGATATCATGCTTGAATGTTTTTCTATTTTGATACCAGAATCAGAATTTTATATCTGTCTATCTCTTTGAAATTGGAAGCTAGAATATAATATTTCATACCTTTTCGTTAATAAATAATGTTTCTGAAATCTGAAGTTCTGAATCCAAAATAAATCTGCATATAAACACTTTTGAGCAAAATAAATAGAGTGTACAAAATCATTGGAACAAAAGTTAAGAAAATGTTTTAAAGTACGGCAAATTGCTAGTGATAAATTAATCTTTTTTCCCCGTGAAATGTTTTACAACTTCCCAAGAGACCGATGCACTTAAAGTTCTATTGGTCGAATGAACAATTTCACAATATTGCTTTTAAATCAAACGTTGTTTTATTTTCTATAAACATGAACAAAAAATTACTATTTCAGTTTTTTAAATCATTCATTACATTTAGAAAATAAAATTGCATGTATATAGTTATAAATAGCAAAAAATGCATTACTAGATATTTTTCATTTAAAAAGTTTGATAGTTCCAAATGATATGTCTATGTTGTTATATTGCCTTACAAGCAATTAGATTACATACTTAAACACTCCAAGCCTTTTTCTCTTTTTTTTAACTGCTATAATGATAAATTTTTAAAATTACCTTTTAAGGTTTATAAATAACATTTTTGGATTAATTAATTGTCAAAATATTTGTTGTACATTTTTATCAAATTATTAACTAAATAAAATACTTTATTTTGAGTTTCAGTTGATACTTTTATGCTCATTTAAAACTAATCACAACAGAACGACTTAATACATTATTAATTACATTGTGCCATTATATTGTGAATGTTTACAATATTAACAATATTAGTAATGTCCATAAGAAATATGATACTCTTAAAAATGAATTACAAAACTATTCTGGAGTCTTATTAGCTTTTCGAGTAAATATAAACTTTTTATAATATTTAGGTTTTTATTGATATGCAAAATTCAAATGTTTACTTTCATTTCTAGTACAAATTCCATTTTATATCAATTTCACAAAAATCTAAAGCAAATGTTTTTAAATTTTGTGTCTGCTAAAGCATTTAAAAATTGAATATCTAACAACGAAGGCTTCATAAGCTCTAGAAAATAATTCTTAATTATTTTTCGGGGGAATGTGTTAAATAAAATTAAAAGCAAACAAGCATTATGAATGGAAATTCAATTAAATGTAAAAACTCTTTATTCAAACAAAATTGACTCTTTTATTACATTACATTAATCACAGAAAAATGTATTTATTTATTTATTTAATGCGTTTATTAAATATCCAGCTCTTACACAAATTTGCTTTTGACGCTCAAAATAAGATTACGAAATTCTAATTTACAGTCCTTTTCAAAAGCAATAACCCCAAAATTAGTTTTAAATTCCCATCTCCCCCACATGGAAGCAGCTTTACATCGTTATGAACTAGAGGTGTAATTATACAAATGCAAATTACCCATTCGCATTTTCGCCGCTGGCGAAATAAAAATAATCCGACATTCGCCAAGAGACCACAATTTTCGCTTTCAAACTAAATAGTTGCATTTAGTTAGATTTAAAAATCCTTATGAAAAAAAGTTAAAACCCGTATTATTGATTAAAAACTCCATCTTTGTCGAATCAGGTTTAATCAGCAGAACATGTAAGGCCGTCATTTGGATTAAAAACATTGAAGGGACTTGTCTACTTTTTTTTTTGTATGAAGCTCGATTTTACCACTGTTAACTACCCAGCAGTTTTATCGATTACCTTTACTTAAAACAGGAGAAATTTTCTAGGTAATTTTTATTTTTATTATAGGGCACTTCTTTCTTTTTCGATGGGTAAGAGTGGAACGGAAGTGTAATTTGAATACGTGGATGGGGTACTGGGAAATTTAGCTCGATAACAACTGTCTGTTAATTAGCTGTAAAGCAATAGAAAGGGACGGTGGGGAAGTAGTTTAAAACATTTCTCTTGTTAGGAGGTCTGTAGGGAATATAGGATATTGCAGAGGTATTATGTGGGCGGAAGCTTTCTTATGATTTATTATTTATGGCAACTAATTAAAAATGATTGATAGCACCTGAAAGTCGAATTATCTTTAAAAATGTTCCTCCGATTTTTACGTACACTAATTCACTTTGTTAATGACTTCAACTTTAAATGCAGACAAAGTATTCTAAATCACTTTTTTGATGGAAAAGTTATGGTTAAAAGGCTATATTTAATGGTTTCGATCGATTCATGCAATGTAAAAATATGTAAAAACGAATGTAGTTGGATTATTAATTGGTAAAATATGAATAAACTGGATCAAGTAGATGCTTTCTTGCTTATTCAAATTTAATTGCATTTTTATACAATTAAACATATCAATATGTTTGCTTGTTTACGAGAGATTTTTTTCATTGGGAAAGAATAAATTATGATGAAGTTTAATAAATAAAAACCAATTAATAATTCTTAGTCAGAAAATTAATAATTATGTTTCATACATTACAGCTCTTCCGGAAATCAATGTAAAAGATGTCAAAAGCATTCCCAAAATTTCTTTGATTATGTCATGTTTGTAACATGATATCCTCATCGTCAGTATATTTAATTCATATGAACTCCTTCCCATCTTATTAAAAAACAATGGAAAAGAAATGTTGCTATATCTGAGAACAGATTTTGTACAAATATATATATATATATATATATATATATATATATATATATATATA
>JAOUZG010040215.1:6386754-6425139 GCA_026289955.1 Argiope argentata
TTTACAAATATGTTACATTTATTTTCACATTTTTAGTAAAAAAATTAGCATGGTAAGCTATAAAATCTATTTTTCTTATCTCTTTTTCTAAAAGAGTTTAATTTTTTTTTTAGATTTAAAAATTAACCCGCCCTAAAGAAAAGTATAAAAAATATTTAAAGAAAAAAAAAGACATGAAATGGGTGGGCATTTTTTTCATTCCTCGATTGAACTTTTAACGATACTTTAAAGTCGCAGAATAATTGGGTATTTAAATATTCATTTTCAAAAGAAAACAACTTTAAGAGCATTCTTTTAAAAAGTTCACTTTCGCTTCAATATTTTTTTCTTAAGGTTGAAAGTCAATTTTGACCAGCGTTTACCCCATTTAATTACTGGCTTTAAGTGGCAATACTGTTTACCTGTTGATAGATTTTTAATGGCAACTTTGTTTACATGTGCTAACAGAAAAATGTACAAAAAAATAGTTTTACACACTACGCCTCTCAAAAACAAAGCCTTATTATTTCTAACGTCAAAAACATATGTTCTGAAAGGGAAAAAAACCTGAGATATACAAGAAACAAAGGCAGATAGCATTCAAAAAAGAATCTAAAACTGTGTAGTATACAGAATTAATTAACCTGAACCAAAATAAGCATATGGTATGCGAAGAGCTGTATTAAATATTTTCCTTCGCATCATTAAATGCTGTAGAGAAACACGTAGGTGAAGGAATTAAAAGATTAAAATATTTTGAGTCATAACAGCGTTGTTTTCATGTAGGTCGTTATTTGCATTCTTGCTGGAAACACAGGACGACCGTTAAAACAACGTCACAAATGCAAATTAACTGGGTAAAGTACTACAGCAGTGATTAGGCGAATAAACGCTGAGCTGTGTTTGATGGTCTTTTTTTTCCTGTTACGAAAAACAAATTTCTTTTGAATGTCCTTGGATGATGTGGTACGGTATGCACTTAATAAAGAGAAACAGAATAAAAAGTGGTTTTTTTTTGTTCTTTTTCTCTGCCCTTTGAATGCTAATTTTGTTCTTTGTAATATTTTTTAACTAAATTCGTCTATTAAACTTTGCACAGTTTCTTTCTTGTCTGAAGTTTTAATTGTTACACAGAAGTGATAATTTTTCTGCAAATACCTTGGGACAAAAAATTGTTACAAGGAATAAATATAGTGTTGTTACATTAAAACGGGGAAATAATTTTTCTTATAGTTGATTTCATAAAATGAAACTTTTTATTTCATTCTCTACAGAAATAAATTTAATAATATTCTTTTTAAAAACACGTACCGAAAAATATTCTTTTAATTATTCTTTTCTACTTTTCTGACATAATTTATAATTCATTTCTGTAAACATTAGAAAATCAAGAAATAAGTTTTATCATATTCATTACAAATTGGTTACCTCTAGTAAAGAATGTATTGTTAATCACATATATCAATTAATTGATAATTAAACTTTAAAAATATTAAATTAGAATATAAAGTTTATATTTACACACATTTCATAGCTCTTCAGTGTGGACAAATTTATGAAACATAAATTTCTATGTTCCATCTTTACTGTTATAAAGCCATTCCATTTATATCACTTAACATTTTGAATTTGGAGATTTTTTAATATTTTTTTGGCGAATTGTGGATTTTTAATACATTTAATTCAACAAAAAACTGGAACTATAATCATAACAAAAATCGATGCTATAGTTGGACCAAAATAGCACATCGTTCTCATTTTATTTTATATCTCAATTTACTTCAGTTTAACACTTCATATATCAAAAGATGACTATCTATAAATGATATAAAATCTGTAGATCATTTAATAATATATAGTGTTTTTTTACATAATTCAAAATTCTAATTCTTATTTTACAAGTGGTAGAAATTTTAAATGCCAAACTTTCAAAAAAAATTCTTAACTTTAGCTTTAAAATATTAAATAATACTTATTAATGATCAATTAATTAATTATTTTTAAACAGAATGCTTTAATATATTTTTTTCCATAATTTCTAATGTCTAACCATGTGATACACACACACACACACACACACACACACATATATATATATATATATATATATATATATATATATAATAAAACAACCTAATTTAAAGGTGGTAAAATATTTTCTTTGCCCTTTCTGCAAATCAAAGCTAATAAACGCAAAATCTATACTAAATGAAAATATTTTTTTAAAAAACATTCCAAACCTTTGTTTGTTTTTCATGTTGTAAAGTAATATAGACATGAGAAAATTTAGTTAAAATTGAACGATATTTGTTTGCGGCTGTTGCATTCTTAATAATAATCTCTCAAATTAATAAAAATATTTTTAAATTATAAAAAAACTTCTAATAATTCATATAATATTTTGAATAATTAATTAACTTAAATAATTATAAAAATATTTTGAATTAATTAGTGGATTTTTTAAATGAAATATTGTATATTTGAAAGGAAATATTGAATATTTGAAATAAAATTAACACAAAATTATGGTGAAGTTTTTTTTAAAAAAATCCAATATTAGGGTTTTTATTCTTGAATGTAATATAACACATTTTTAATGATAAGAATAATAATTTTATCCAACTCAAGCGAATGGTAAAATGCTTAATACCAATTCAATTCTTAAAACATCAATTAGATTAAAATCTAAAATAGTTTTGAATGCTATTATCTATTTTGTTGGGAAAGGAAACCTAAAAAATTATCTTTTCTTTTGGACGACATTCAAACATATTCAATTTAAATTAGGTTTGAATCATCCGAAATTGAATTCTCATATAACCTGATTAGGAATATCCCTCTGTCTTTTACCACTATTCAATTCAAATGGTTCTTCTAAGTGTAAAGTTTAAAGGAAACCGATCTTTAAAATGAAGAATGAAGTAACTCAGTTAAAATAAAGTAACCAAAAAAAACCAAATCAGTGAAGGAGTTACACACTTAACCTGCTTAAAGAGTTTCGAATTTAACCTCCTGACTGTCTTTGCGTAACAATTGAAGTTCTTCGAATTCCTTTTAGCTCTTGGAAGGAGGTTTGCTTGGCTTTACTTTTTTTTCTGTTTGTTTGATTTTTTTATTTCTTTTTGATCGTATTTTTCTTTCCGTTCATGTTTTCACTCCCACTGATCTATTTGGCTCACAGTGGCATTCTAAAGGAAGAGACAAACTATATCTGACATGGCATCAACTTTTCTTTCATTCTTCTGTTTCGCAGTGTAAGGGATTTTCACTGTTCACTCTGAAAAGGAGAAAAGATAAATAACTCACTTTCCCTGTATCTCATTGTCTGTGCGGTACTTTGAAGAAAACAAGTATATTAGATTTGAAATCAAATCTCAGACGTATAAAGTTGCTGAGATTCAGAGTGAAGTATTTCTATGCCTGTTGTCAGGGTTAATTTCTTTAAATAGATAATCTTATACCTGTATATTTTTTCTTGTATCTAGAAGTGTTGCAATACCTTGATCTCCTGATAAGTTTCTAGATGCTTCAACAGAATAAGTAGTTCATATTATACAATTTTTAATCTAAACTGCTTTCTGCGACAGCTTTTCTCTTTTTTCTTTTCTTTCTCTATTGAACAAAGATTTATATTATGATTATTCATACGTTACTTGCTTGAATTAATGAGTTAGAGTATTTTCATGAATATATTTAATTAAAATAACTGCCTATAATTGGTTACTATTATTCAAAAAATTAGTTAGACAATCATTTTAATATATTTTTGTAGCTTATTTTATAATATAAAAATAAAAATTTTATACTATCTTCATATTTCAAGCTTTAAAAACTGGATAGAAATAATGAAAAGAAATATGAATTAATGAGATAAAAAAGGTCCATGAATATTTTTAATTAAAACAATTTGCTTAAATTTGATTCCTCTCATTTAAAAAATTAGTGATACACTTAATTTAATACATTTATGTAGGTTTCTGTTATAAAATATAAAAATGAGATGCTTATACTGTCTTCATATTTAAAGCTTTATAAATTGAAAGGAAATATTCAAAGGAAATATGAATTAATGAGATAAAAAATTTCCATGAAAATTTTTAATTTAAAAAAATTGTTTCTAATTGGTTACTATTATTTGAAAAAAATAGTTAGACAATCCTTTTAATACATTTATGTAGCTTATTTTATAATATAAAAATAAAATGCTTATATTGTCATCATATTTCAAGCTTTAAAATCTGGAAGGAAATAATGAAAATGAATATAAATTAATGAGATAAAAAATTTCCATTAATATTTTTAATTAAAAAATTTACTTATAATTGGTTAATAGTATTTGAAAAATTAGTTAGATACTCAATTTAATATATCTATCTTGCTTCTGTTATAATCTAAGAATAAATTATTTATACTGTTCTCATATTTCAAGCTTTAAAAACTGGATGGATATAATAAAAAGAAATATGAAGGAATAAGATGATTTAATATATTTATGTAGTTTCGGTTATAATATAAAAATAAAACGTTTATACTTTCTCATTTCAAGCTTTAAAAACTGGGTGAAAATGATCAAAGGAAATATGAATTAAAGAGCTAAAAGTTTTCATGAATATTTAAAAAAATGCTACTTATAATTGGCCACTAATATTTGAAAAATTAATTAGGCACTTAATTTAATATATTTATATAGCTCCTGTTATTATCTAAAAATAAAATGTTTATCGTCTTCATATTTTAAACTTTAAAAACTAGATAGAAATAATCAAATTAAATATGATTTACTTTATTAAGTAAAATAAATCAACGGCTCTAAACGAAGTAAAAAAATAATATAAAATAATATTATTTTAGTTTTGAACTATCATTAAATAAAAAAAACTTATGAATTTGAAATTTAAGGAAAAAATATTTACACATTTTTCCGAATGTGAATATAATTTTATGAAAAGTAATAAAGTAACTGGTGAATAAAAGTTATTGGGTTTTTACGTATTATAGCGTCCAACTTTATCGCTAAATTTGAAGTCGTCGCCAGTGAGTTGCTAAACCACCAATTATGGCAATCCGGCAATGGTGTAATCCGTTTATCTTAATCGGCAAATTTAAATCCGTCGCCAATAAGTTACTAAAGCGTTGGCGATTGTTGGCGAAGACGGTATAATACGTAAGTATCAATTAATAGACATTAATAGCCTTTTAAGATGATAAGGATTCCATTATAAAGAAAGGAACCTATACATGTGAAATCACAAACTTAGGAAAAATTCTAATTACACATGTCATATAGCCATTCAGCTGTGAAATATCTCATTTTTATTTAAAATGTTCAAAATTTATTTGAAAGTTAAGCTAATGCAATATATTTTCAATATATTATGAGAATAAAAGTCTTTTCCATTTGATTATATTCTTTAAAAAATAAAAGTTCCCAGTTTTCTGCATTTGTATATATACATTAAATATTCAGTTTTTCTTTAGATTGAAGAATTATCTAATAGAATAATTATTATGCATTTACAAGTTCTTAATCAATTTTCAATATACACTTATTACTCATTATTTATATTTCGTTGTTAAGGAATAGCCATTTGAATTTTTTAAAATTTTGATGAATGGTTTTTATTTAAGATAATGGAAGAAATTCGAAAGTATTTTTTTTTACATTTTTATATCAGTTTTATCAATATATATTTTTCAATAACTTTCCATAACTATAAATAAGTCCGAAGAAAGAATTTTATTTTAGATCTCAGTTATCTTAATCGTCGCGTTTCTTAAATGATTGAAGCGAAATATTCTGATATCTGGGATTTAAATAAAATAGTTCGTTAACGATATATTTTGGAATTAAAATTAACCTTCTTTATCGGATGAAAACAAGTTACTCAGACATCGCTTTGACGTGCTGTTAACTGCAAACTAAGTGATTTGTTTAGAAGCACTAAAACCAGTGGGTGGCAATGTTAAGAACAACGTTAATAATTAACAAGACAATCATTGTGTTCTCTTTTTCATAACAATATAGTTACTGAATCCTCTATTGGTTCATAAAACTGATGTTTGAACAAGAACTTCAAAATCAGATTTAAATTTAATAAAGCAAACTATATTTAAAGCAAATTATCATATGTACTTGCATTCTTTTAAATATCAAAAATATATAATGAATATGCATACTGATGATGCAAATTTTTGTAATTGTATTGCAATGAAGTTTTTAATTTTTTTGCAAAAAATTAAAATAATGATGATGACGTGTGCACTTTACAACGAAAGAAAGGGTACAATAGCTTCTGAGGGTACAGCTCCTGAGCACCCGAAAGTAAAAGTCCGAATTCTAGCTTATTTGAAGGTGACAAACTTAACACATTTACTTGCACAGATCTTTTTAGAAGGAGGGGGAAGCACATTCACTTTCTTCACAAATAGAACATAGAAAAAACAAACTTGCCCTGCCCGGGACACGAACCCGGGATGCCCGGATCTCAAGAAAGATGTGCTACCTCTGTGATAGGACGCCGGCCAAGTAAAAAATGATACCTCTTTAAAAAGATTTAGTCATACTGAACAAAAAGCACAGTTTGTGAATATTTACAATTTTTCAACCATCAACTTAAATATAAAGTTGTCATGAAACGAATCTGGAATTATTTTTTTTCTTTACAAAAATCAAATAACAGTACCTACATATTATTGATACAATTGATATTCCTGAAAAAAAAGAATTATTGAAATTTATGTTCAGCTCTGCTAAATAAATAAAATAAACTGAATGGCTAGTTAATCTTCCAAATAGGTCTGCTAAAATATTTACAATTAAATAGAAATAAAAAAATTTCTGTCTATAAAAAAATCATAAAATTTAATTACATTCAACTTATATAAAATTAACATCGTATAAGTTATAATTATAATATCACATAGGCTTAATAACAATATCAAACTTATATAACATTAATTTATATTATATATTTTATTTAATATATATAAAATTTTATTATATATTTAAAATTAGAAAGATAAGTTTAAAATTATAGTTAAAATAACTATAATTTTTAACTTAAAACTTATTGGATTGAACTTCAAATTTAAGGATAAAGTTATTATAAAATACATCAAGCTTTTCAAAGCTTTTGTTTCTCAAAATAGCTAAATCAACATTGACATAGCATCGCTTCGAAACATTCTGAGACCCTAATTGGGATTTATGTCACGAAAGGGAATAATAGATTACCTCAAAAAAGATCACACTAAAAAAAAGACGAATTCTGTTGAAGCATATTTATGCCACAATTTTTACAGAACGAATTGTGCGGATCACAGAGGTAAATATATCGCTTTAAGCACCGATGCAAAAGAATTTTTTTTCCTCATAAAAAAATTTGAGGAGGAGAAAAAAGTTTTTTTTTCTAACAAAGCATTTAATTTTTTTCTCTTTCTTTAAATTCAGTGAAACTGAGCTTTATTTTATAAAACATCAGGGACAATCGATTTAAGATTCTTAAAAAAGGAAGAAAAAAACACATTTTTGAAATTATTTCTAAACTAAAAATTTAAAAATATATATATTTTTTGCAATAGGGCATTAATTTTGAACGAAATACTTACATAATGTTTTATTTTTGTGAAAAATAAGAACAGAAAGTTTGAAACTAGAAATCATTTTGAAAATAATTCAAGAGCATTGAATATGTATATTTAGCTAAAACTTTAAATCAGGTAAGGATGCATAAATAATGTTAAAAGAGTAATATTTTTTTAGAGAGATAATCTTTATGAAAAAAAAATCTATAAAATGTCCTTATTTTGAATTACAAGTCAAGCATTAATGATTTTTTTCGCCTAATATGGAGAATTGGTCATATTTAACTACAGCTAAATAATTTAAATGTAATATCGATGTTTATTCTATCAAATTGCAAGACACTAAAATAGTTTTGTTTAATTGTCTTACATATATTTTGTTCAGAGTTTAACTGAATTTTCTTAATGACGAGCCGCTCCGTGACATCACACTATTATTAAATATGCAGATTTGTGTTTTAATTGTTTTCTAGCATTCACGGTTTTATAACCTAACTTTAAACTCATAAACTCCAAAAATAATTTTCAAAAATATGCTTTCTAAAATGACTGAAAAACTCGCGATTAATTAATAGATGTAACGATTGAATAGTAGTAGAAAAGGGAATGAGTATCAAGATAACATGTTGTCTGTTGTAGAAAATTGAAATAAAATTCCTTTTTTTAATTCCGAAATTCAGGAAACGTTTGTACACCCTTTAAATGGATATAATTAAATTACACCTTTTTTTAAATTTTAACCACTTTAATTATTTTTCAGCTATAATATTTTTTATAGTTATCGCTGAAAAAGTAAGCCTTCAAATCTATCTTTAATCCAGTTAAAAGATAATTTCATAAAGTTTCTTTGTTACACATCCTATTATATCTATCCTATAATATTGGCCAATATGATAGTTATAAACTAAGCATTCTGACCTGTTGAGCAGCAAAACATATGCATATATGCATACATTCACAGCATTTCCACCACGTATATATTTTTTATTAGAAAAGCAATAAATTTTATGCAATTATATATATAATGAAATTAGCTCCGATACTTCAATTTCGTAAAATGTAATATATTGTAAGTTATATATTTTATTAAGACAAATCACTGAATAACTATACAAATTTTTGTAAAATTAATTCAGGATTACAAATCGAGCTTTTCTTATTCTGAATACGCAATCCCTTTTGTATAATTTTAATACAAAGGGATAACCCTGTCAATATAATTTTAAGTTAAAAAAAATAACTTCTCTTAAAGGCAGATAGATAAATGTAGATTATTAATTAACTAATTTCGAAATAAATATTATTTATTAATTTTGAACAAAAATTTTTGTTACAATTATGTATTCAATTTTGTAATGTCAAATAAGTAATTTTTAAATATTCATGAAAATCATTTCATTGATATAATAAATATTCTCATTCTATTAAATAAACAATGTAAGCAAAAATTCAAATCTTTAAGAAATAATAACCTGTATAAAATCATTAATCGACCAAACTTCAATATTTTTTTTTCTCAATAGACTTTTGACAAAGCTTAAAATTATTATAAAATGGAGAAAATTTTATTTTAGCATATTAGTTATAAGTTACTAACCTCGTTTCAATTCTTATTTTTACTTTAGTATTCTAAAATTATTCCAGTGATAATTTATATTTAACAGAATTACTCTAAGTGTTAAATATATGGAATTCTTTTATTCAATCATTATTTTTCAAAATATTTGACATTTATGATTTAGTAGCAATAGTGAGCGGAATTGTTCAGATCAGATTTTAATATTTCAAATCTAAATAAATTGGATACATAACAAAACAATAAAAAATGTTAGAAGAACATTAATATGTATGTAATAAAACTTTAAATAATTTTTTCTCACTTGGCGTATGTATAATAATATACATATATATTACTAAAGTCAATAAAATTGAAGTACAGTACAAAAGTAGTTCTCAAAAATAATAACTCAATCTAACTACTTTAACTAATAAGATTGCATAGCCTTTGGAAAAAGGCTGTGCAGTAGTCAAATATTGACTATTTAATATGCCCTTAAAGGCATATTAAATTAATCAATATTTGAGAATTAGAAATAAATTTTTGCTAAAATTATCCGATTAAAAGTGCTAAAATTTATTTTCCATAAATCTTTATTTTGATCGTTTTCACAATAAATGATCTTTTGGAGTTTTTATTTAAAAAACACGGCAATTTAATATTTTTGAGTTTTTCTCGTATTTTTCCTTGTATGTTTTTTTTTAATTTTGATTAGCTTCGTTATAAAGTGAAGATAATATAATAATTCTATTGGGCTTATTATTTTAGTTTGATTGATTTTAAAATTTGAAAGAAATTTACGAATTTTCGAAATAAATTTACGAAAACACATACAATTTCAAGCATCTGGCTCTGCAATAATAATTTATCATACTCACATCTATATCGTCTGACACTTAAATAGCCAGATGGTATTCGTTTAAAATTTTAAAGTTAAGACTACATATACAATTTCATTTTTACATCTTACTATAGTATGGAGTAAAAGGGTTCTCCAATAACAATTAGATATAACAATTTTAAAAGTGATATTATTAGATTTAATATTGTCTAAAACATGAGGATTCATGAAACTTTTGAACATGAGGATTCATGAAATTTTTATAATACTAAATAAACTGACATGAGGTATTAAAGATATGTTGCAGATTTATGTTTACTTCAAATGTTGCCTTTAGAAACTATTTTTGGCATTAAATACAAAACAACAGCTACCTCAATTAAAATTTATACCTTGGCCAAAGAAATCATAACGAGCGAAAAGTTTCTTTAACGAGTGTACCACCTACACTCTGTAGAAAATCCATTCTCATTTCGGAACACTAATTCAATGTCTTTCTAATTTTTTTTTCTGCCGCGAGTATTTACTCGAATGAAACTGAGAAGTTGTTAGGGAAGAAAGACTTTGAAAGAGAAAGTTTGCGAAGAGGTTAGTGAGTAAACATGTGACAAGTGTCGTCACGCATGACAAACTGGAAACATTCTCGGGACGAAATCTGATTACATGCATCACATCTCAAAAAGATTTAAAGTAAGCAAACAAAAGATATTTTTCCTCCTCTCCTTTTCTGCTGGTTACTTTCATTTATTTTTCTTTTCTTTTTTTTCCTCCAAACACACCTTTAAAACTTTCACAGTCCATTTCTTTTCCGCTTCAGGCATTTCGGGTCATTACTTACCGACCGCCTACTTCCGAAGAAGATCGCGAAAGTACAGGAAACCGGAAGAAATTCCGGAAGTTTATGCAAATTTTTAGAGACCCGGGCATATAAAGAACAGTTACTTTGAACAGTTCAAACTCAGATTCATTGGGCTTCACAAAAGCGACATTTAACGTATTTCGGCAATCGATATCAATTGAAATTTGAAAAATGGTGTCTGTGCAATTGAAAGTTGTCTTTGCAGTATGCTTGATGGCAGTCTTTGCATTATGTAATCTACCAGTAACGACAGCATTTCATCTTCATGGAGGCGAAGGTAATGGAGGAGGTATAAGTGAAATTTTAGCAGCTGGTCTTATTGTTAAATTGCTGCAAGAAAATTTATGAAGATATATGAAAAAATAATTAAATTGTAACATAACTTTTAAAAAGTGTGCTTTTAGTCATTTTATGAAGATTTGCCATTCTTCAGCTATATTTAAATTATAATCTCCTGAGGTAAAATAGCCCATATTAAGATCTAAAAATAACTTATTATTGTTATATTTTTTTCTTCATATTATAAAAGGAAGTCTACAAAAAGGAATCCTTTTTTAATAAATGCTAAGTAAATGATTAATCCTTTGTTCAAATTTACTGTGAAATTTCGAGGAAACTCAGAGCAAAAAACAATCACCTTGGTACCATTTCCGTTCTCTTCCACCATTTTCACTACCAGTTGGTAAGGAAAGTCCAAAACCAATGATCCAAATCGTCTGGAAGTTTCAGAAAATAATTAGTCTGTAATTGTGGCCTGGAAAAGACGTCCCTGCATGATCCTTAAGGAAGGAAGGATGGACTGTGCAAAAGGAAGTGTAAGTAATATCTCAATGAAAGTATACTTTGAAAGACAAGAACATCAGTCAAACTAGGCGTTTCAAACGCTTACTGCTTTGTTCCATATCTTTTCGTGACTTCCTGATATATTAGAACAATTTATTTCGTGGGAAAAGCCATCTTTTACTACCAATTAATTGTCCTGGAAAATTTCACCCTGTCTGTTTTCTCTGACCAAGTGGCGCTTCAACATCATGGTGTCCTTAGCAAAGTTCTTCAGTGTGCTCTTCACCATGACATTTCTGGACTTAATCTATTTTGAATATTCGCCATTATCAGAGTTTGTGAGTGATTTCAACTATTATTATGGGTATTACTTTGAAACCTATCTTCAGCTTGACTTTTTAAAATTACTGTATTGATGACATAAGAGTTACTTCACAGTTCCCCTTCCAAATTTTTGCTGTTCATCTTGCAACTTTGGACCGGCATTGCCAAAAATTACTTTTATGTTAAAAAAAAGTCAATAAGACTACAAAATGTGTCTTGCTCTTGTATATTACCTCCCAACAGAATCTCCTCTCTCACAAGCAAGGAATGCAAAAATATTCTTATTATCAGTGTGATATTCGAGTACATCTAAACAATTTTAAATGTTATGAAATACGATGATAATTACTGCCCACAAAATTTATGTAATTTTACTTGAATGATTTTAAATGTCTATATCGTGAGAACATATAAATATTTTTGATGATGCAAAATATTTATGAAGTGTTTAAATTTGAATTGAGAAAAAATTTGTAATATTTCGCTTTTGTACATGTGTAAATTACTAATGTATAATAATTCTTAGTTGAATTTAAAGATATATATGATGATGCTTAATGTAAAATAAAATATTTAAAGTCATTTATTGTTTTTTTTCTTACTTTTTGTACTAAACTTTCAATTCTGATTTTCTTAGCATGTAGCTATAAATAAACATATAACTATAAATTTATTTTTCCTGCTATTACAAGTTTTTTTTAAACAGCCATAATAAATCGATTATATCTCAGATAAATAAAAACCATTAATTAATATTTGATACCTGAAATTACATAAAATAAATTCTTACCTGACAGTAAAATAGCTGATAGCAGATAACTTGTTTTAATGAATTTTGTATGTTTCCTCTAGTATATATAATGGGGAAAAAAGAAAAATTCCTTAAAGTGTAATTTCACATTTTTACTCATGAAGTACTTGATATAATTTTGGCTAACTTTTACTTAACTTTCCCTTTAATTTAACATAATTCATTATAACAAGCAGTTTATTATCTATCTACATTGAAATTAACTTAGTAAAATATTGAATTAGTATCAGATTATAATTATGAAAATCATAGTATACTGTGATTAGAATGAAAATAATATTTCCAAGATTAAAAATGAGAAATGTATTTTGAAATGAATATTCAAATTATATATAATTGAATAAATGAAAAAAGTACCTTTGTCTTATATTTAAATCAGCAATGTTAAGATAAAATATGAATATTAGTATAAAATAAAATATAAAATTTTGCTTTAATTATTTTGATATATAAAACGTATATTTGAAAACTTCATTTTGTACTATATTTCTTTGTTATATAGAAAATGATTAGAATGATAAAGCATGAGAAACTGCTAATAAAAACATGAATGCAATAAAATGCAAAAAAATATTTTAAGATCGAAATAAACTTCAACAGTTGTATAGAACTTCTGAATAGAATTTTAAAATCTATATATATATATATATACAGGTAAATCACTTAAAAGATAAAAATTATTCTTTCAAGCGTAACACTACTTAGAGTATGCTGTATTTTTTGTAAATTGTATTTTTGCATTACTCAAAAAAATTTTAAATGATGTTCATGTAAAATGTTGAATTTGAACAAAGAATTTTATTACTTCTTAAATAGAAAATACTTAACTCTGTGTTATTTTGTTTTGAAATTTTAAGCAGCTTTTTATTTTAAAAGTAATCGGGAATTTTAAGTGCCTTTTTAATCATTTGAATCGAATTATAACAAAAAGAAACATGCACAACTTTTTAACCATACATTACTTTGGTTTTTAAATGATATAGATTTTCCATCTGATAACTTTTTCTGCTAAATTTATTACCTCTTAAAAATTAGATTTTGAAATGCGCTTTGCAACAATTTTATTCATTCAGAAATAGCATTCATATGAAATTTCATTGGAATGATATCATGCTGTGGCGACCTGAACTTAAAATTCAAGCATCTTAAAAGTTTTATTGGTAATTTTTGAGTAAGATTTATATGGTTTCGATAACGCTTAACAATAAACTGGAATTTGTGTAATTTGTTAACTCTTATCAAAAGTTAAATATACTAAATTTTACAAAAGTGTTGTTTAAATTTTTAAAATAATCTTTTAATGGAACGGAACCGATAATTGTGTAATCAGTTTTTTTAATATTTATAATAGAAGGGGGTGCCTTTTATAACATACATGCATAAAATATCCCTGATTTTTTTTTCAATTATGACATTCAGCTTATAGTTAGCATATCAGTCAAAAAAAGCTTTTCATCAGTTTTAACTCTAAAAAACAACTTGAAATAAAATTACTCTCTTTTTCAGTAAAATGAATTTTAATGAAATTTTCTTTAATATTTAAATAAATTACTAAACATTTTCTTTTTCTGCACAGTTTACTTGCATATAATGTATCCGAAAATATTTTCAACTATTCCAGTTGGTTTATAGTTAGCATTTTTCTATAAAACTATATTTTTTATAAATGCAAAAACAGCCTGAAATGAATTTAATTCTTTTTTCAATAAAAAGAGTTCTAATTAAATTTGTATTAAAAATTAAAGAAATTTCAAACATATAGGAGAAAGTGTTTTTCACCGCTCAATTTAATATTTTTATAACTATGAAAGTGATTCTTTTTCTGAAAATTTCAAAGAGATACTTTAAATAAAAATTCTTTTCCCACCTTTGTATCTTTCTTCGTGAAAAAATAATAACAAAACGTGTCATACGTGAAGAAAACGAAATAAAATAGAAAAATATCCGTGAAAATGTAACAAACGCTTCCCTTTCTTTTCAACATTTTTTTGAAAAATAGTTCGCAGTATATGCTTCTAAAAATAAGAGGAACAGTGTTGTCATTTTTATCTTACTTTATTTTTAGTTTCGTAAAAATTGTCAGAAAGAACAATTTTAGAAGTATTGCTTCAAAAATATAAATCTTCAACCTTGAGAAAACATGGAGCTGTGAACACTTTATTTTTGATGCAGATAGATTTTTAACTGTGAATACATTCAAAATAAATGCACTTTGATTCTTGTTTGCATGAAATACAACACAAACTCAATTCAATTTTTAAAGAATTAATTTTTTTTCTAACTCTAATTATTTTTAAAGAAATTGTTTATTCAAAGGATAATGATGCGAAAAGTTAAATTATTGATTTAAAGGATAATTATACTCAAAGTTAAATTATTGATTCAAAGTGCAATAATTCACAAAAATGTTAAAATAATAATTATTATTAAATGCGAAATATGATATTTGAATATAGTATATTATTTTCACTTACAGAAATTTAAAATGGAGGAATAAAATCAATGATTTATTCAAAAGTTCAATCTGTTTATTTTACTTTCCTGATGTGTTTTACTAGCATAAGTTAAGCAAAATGAGGAATTTTATGAAAAATTTCAAACATAGCATACTTAAGAAAAATCAAATTTTAAAAAATGAACACCCATTACCCATCTTGTTTCTGCTGTAATAATATATTTCTGTGGGAATAGTACTCTTAATTAATTACATTTTCTTTTAAGTTTTTTTTTTCGGAAACGGTTGTCATGAAGTTAAATTGCAAAAATTATTGTTATTGCTACTTGAAAAATTATTTTAATTAATTAGTAATCAGACGATTATAATTTTCATTTAAAAATATATATAGGGATGGATAAAGGATACTTTCAACTATAATTTTCAAATATTTACCACATTTTATAAATTATGGGTTTAATATTATATAAAATTAAATATCTTGTAGAAAAGTTTTTTTTGTATATAAATTTAGCAATTTCTTTAATGTTTTATATATTAATTAATTTTTTTTAAATAATTTGTACTGTTTAAAAGTTGAAAAAAAGAGGTTCACTATTTCTTACTTTATCCTCGATATTATTATAGGGTCTCATTGCTAATAGCTGATGCGTAAGAATATCTGTGTGTGTCCGAACTTGATACTTAAAAATAAAGTTAGATATACAATATATTTTTCATTTTTAAGTATTGATGGTAATGATTTTTATATATTCTCTTGTATTTGTCTTCCATAAAGTGAATTTTATTGATTCCACCAGCTCCTTTCAACTTCATCCTTCATGTTCTATTTTTACTGCTGAAATCACAGCCATCTTTAATGCATTATCCCGCATTTCAAATGGTCCACCTAATAATTATATCATTTATTCAGACTCAAAAAGTGCCTTGGAATCGTTAACATCTCTTCATCGTTTCTCTCATCCATTGGCTTTTAAAATTCTTGAATTGCATGATAGCCTTACATGTGAAGGTTATTCAGTCCTATTCTGCTGGTTTCATTCACATGTGGGTATTTCTGGCAATGAATTGGCAGACGAGGCTGCGAAATCGGCTACCAGTCTTTTAAATGACCCTGTTCCTTTGAACGATATCAAGAAATATATAAAAACCCTTCTAGATATGAAATGGCAATCAGAATGGGACAGTAAAGAGGCAAATAAGCTTCATTCTATCAAATGTTCCATCGAGTGTTGGCCCATTTTAAAAAGCAGAAAATTGGATACCGTTATTACACGTTTAAGAATTGGCCATACTAGGCTCACACATAGGCATTTGTTGTTGGGGGAGCCCGACCCTCGATGTATTTTATACCAATGCCTTTTGACAGTTCAGCACATACTGATGGAGTGTCCACGTTTTGATTCTCAACGAGTTCGGTACTTTCATACTCCTCATTTTGTATTGAAAGACATCCTTCATAAAGCACCTCAACTTTTAACGTTTTTAAAAACGATTGGTTTCTTTTACCTTATTTAAGTATTTTATCATTTTTTCAATGTTTTAAATCTATGTGACCATTCCTCTGTGCCTATTTTTAAGGCCTTAAATAGAGTTTTGAAGCAGGTATTTTGATTAACCTTTTAAAACGTGAAAATTTTACAAACCATAGGCTCGCATTGTCGTTGGCGCTGTATGATCAGAAGTGGTTTTAGCGCCATTAAACTCCATCAACATCAACACCATAAAGTATTGATAATTTTATCTAAATTCATTTGTAATTGCCTCAAGATTGTACCAAGATTATAGATCTGTATTCAGTTTTGTATCAAACCCAACGATTACTAAGCCATCTGGTTTTTTGCATGTTCTGGTTTTTTGTATGTATGTTTTTTGTATGTATTAGATCATGATGCCGGCGCCCTGGCTCAGAGACAATGTGTCTTCCTTGTGATTAAGGCGTCTCGATCGCGAGTCCTGATTAGAGCATGATTATCCTTCGCTGTTCTATCTGTGAGGGGTGAGTATGTTCATCCCTATAAAAAGGGGCTGTGCAAGTGAATGTGATGAGTGAATAGCAAAAGTCGTACTCCCGGCCCTAGTTGGCGTTACTTCAAACAAGAGATGCTTTTTTCAGCTTAAATCCACTGATGCATAAGCGGGCTTGCCCATGGCAATTGTCATTAGTATCAACAAAAACAACAGATTATGTTTATTCAAAACTGCTGCATACAACAATGAAGTAAAATATGATGGATACTTTGACATAATTCTTCAGTTCCATTATTCATTTTCATCAGATTCTCTTTCTGATGGATCAAAAGGTGAAGACTAAAACTATGCATTCTGTATCCTCTTAGCTTTCTTACGAATCTAAACTCAAAATTGCGTCAAAATGTTTGTGTAAAAAAAAAAACTTGATTTTTCCCTTCTGTCTCTGAATTTTCTTCATAATTATTGAACTGTCCCACTTATCCATAACAATTACCCTAAATAAAATTAAGGCTTAAAAAAAGTTTGCCATTATATAAATAAAAATACATTTTTTTCTGACTTGAGGGGGATAGATGGACTTTTTATTCGCTCTGTGGTTTCTAAATGAACGTTAAATGGCAATTGTTAAACTAGTTTAAATCGTTATTAAAAGAAAGAATTCGTTCGCCTTCCTCTGGAATGCCTTGACTTAATGACAGCCGTTGCAAAATTCACGTTCCAAGTTATTAAGGAAAAGAAGGGCCCGTTGTTTAACTAAGTTTACAGACTTTCTCTTGCTATGCTGCATTTAATATGGCGGCAATAATCTTCTATGGTCATTAAACAGAGAAAGATAGAAAATAAAATTTGATCTTCCCCTACTACATTCATCACACTCATTAGATACTGGATCGTCTTCGGATACGGGGACTTTTCTAACCCGATAGTAAATGACGTAATAACCTATATACTAAAAGAAATGGTAGATTTAATTATTTTTAATATCTTTTAAGACACGCATTTCGAGTTAATGGTTTTGCAGATAAAATGTGCGAATTTTGATTAAAAGTGGTCTATGTTGAAATGAAATCGTATAATCATTATACAGGGCGTTCATTAATTATTGTCGGGGTTTCCGTACCTCATAATTTTCGAATAAAAAATATTAAGCAAAAACTGATAACGTATTCGTAAATTACAACTCAAAAATTTTACGTGACAACAATGCAATATTAGCGCATTTGCAGTTCGGGTAATTATGACGTCATAAATAAAAATGTCAGCCATGCAAGAAAAAACGATGTGTGTATTGTGGTTTTTCGAAACTAAATCAGTCATAACTACTCAACGCCACTTCAGGGCCACGTACAAGAAAGATCATCCTTCGGATAATTCTACCAGACGCTGGTTATCACAATTTCAAGAAAGTGGTAGCGTTCTACATTGAAAGGGAGTGGTAATACCGAGCAATTCGTGAGAAAATGGCGATCATATCCAAGAAACGTTACCTCTAGGTCCAAGAAAATCAACGAGACAATCAGCTCTGCAGTTACATATGCATTCGACAATATGTAACGTTCTCCATAACCGCATTCAACTGAGTCCTGCGATGTGCAAATTGTGCAAGCTTTAATATAAGCTTTTAATAAGCTTTTTGTACACTTTAATATAATTAATAAAATTCTTTGAGTTGTAATTTACGAATACGTTATCGGTTTTTGCGAAATATTTTTATACGAAAGTTATGAGGTATGGGAACTCCGACAATAATTAATGAGCATCCTATATATTGGAAAAATTTGCTTAACATATTTTGACGATTAAAAATGGTATATTCAGTTTTCCAGAATTTTTGTCAAATGTTTAGAAATTTATTTCATTGATTATGGTATCTGACATTATAATTGTTAAATGAGAAACTAATTGTTGAATATTTATAAGGAGACTTCAGGAATCCTTGTACAACTGTACAGACATTGTCAAATGTCTGTACATGATATTTTATCAGAATGTCCAAATTTTAGTGCTCCGTGGTTACAATTCTTTCAAAAAGTTTGCGGACCATTATATTCCTTGCTTGGTAAGATACCTCATGTCCAACTCTTTGCATTTTTAAAGTCCATAAATTTTTGTCTATATATTTGAATCTTGATTATATTTTAGTTCCTCCTCATATTTTTTTCTTTGACTGTTTTAAAATTATATAATTTTGCCTATTTTTTGGCTCGGCATAGACAATGTCATGACTCTTACGACAGAAAACCCCAAACAAATCAAATCAAATCAAACCAGAAATTGTTACAGTTAATTGATTTATACAAATGTATATCAGTCTCTTTCTATAACTCTCACAACTTGCACTGTGGATTCATGAAACAATCATTTGCGTATTGCTATTATAAAATGTTACTATCAAAGTTATTTTAGTCTTTAGTACGAACTACTTCTTTTTGTTAAATAAACTACAATAGTCTATGAAAAGCCAAAAGATAAGCATTATAAAAATAAAGAGAGAGATGACGCATTTAGTTTATGGATTTGAATGTAAATAATATTTCAGTTATATGCAGAGATTTAACTTATTCGATAAATTCCAAATATATATTCTGATAAAAGATTTATTATCCTTTAGAATTCAAAATTTAAAGGATTGTTTAAAAGAAAATTTCAATATTTAGATAATTTTATGTAGAAGATATTTTTTGAGAATGCATGCAGATATTAGAATTCAATTTGCATAGCGTAATCTTTAAAAGAGAAAATAAAATTTCTAGAGATTTTATTCTATACATTTAAAAGCTGATAGGCTTGATGTCTTAAGTAAAATCCAAGGTTAACTTTGCTCGAAAAGAATTTTCTTATTAGTAAATATGCAAAACATTAATGCATTCTCAGCAATTTATTATATTAAAGTAATTCGGAATTAGTATCTTCACTGAAAATTACTACATGACATACACTTTCTGATCAAATTTACTCTTTCAGTCAATGATATCTGTTACGGGCACATTGCGATGATCAAAACAGCTATAAACACGCCTTGATTGTTGTTATCTTAAAGTGTAGAAAGGTTCTCAATCATAAACATTATAAAGATTGCAAATTATTAACATAACATTACATATTCTAAAAATTCTCTATTTAATTATTATAAAACACTGAATTAATTAGAAAGAATGAGTAAACTATAAATTAACTAAAAATTCAAAATTCTATTTTTGCTTATTACCTGGAACAAATGAAGAGAGAAATAAAATTTTGCAAAAACATAAGAATTAAAAGAATACAAAAAATGATGGTATTCAATTACATTGTATATTTTTTACAATTTAATTCAATCTATTTTATGCAGATGAATGAGCTTTAAAAAATACAGGTGAACATTTAAAACAATAGCCTCAAACACCCTTTTATATTAATACTTTAATTAAACGTTGCCTTTTTAACTGTATTTAATTTGACAATGAGCTTCTCCATTAAAAAAACTGTTCTGAGTTGAGGTATTCAATTGTGATATAAAACGAAATTCAATGGAAAAAGAATACTGATACAAATATGAATGATTACATTGTAAAGTTAAATAACAGGATTCTTAAATGAAATTGTTTTTACTGACAATGAAATTAATTCATTAAATGAAAGTTAAATAATGTGATATTAAATAAAAGATTTTAAAAAATCATAATTTTTTTTATTTAATTAACCATTACATTTTTCATTTTAATTTATATTTTACACAAGTCTAAATTCGGAATTAAATTTTCAGTGAATAACCTGTCTTATTTAATTAATAAATAATTAGAAATAATTGAGAAAAAGCCAAAACGATGCAAAAAGGAAAAGAAACAATGCTATTTTTTTTGTGAAGAATTTAAATGTTGCATAAGAAATTATTCCATATCTCTTATAAGTTCATTGATTTAACATTTGTAGTGAACATCTGAAGTGTAGAGTTAAAAAGAAACAGATGAGTCAGATGTTAAATTTCTATCAGAAACGATGTTTCACTAGCTTTGAGCCCGATTATATGTAATCGATCAGACAGACTCCTAGTCTCCGGCGAGATATCTGATCCTTTTAAGATTATTGAAAAAAGAAAACGTAGGCTTTTTATCTAGAAGAAATTTAAAGTGTTCTATGATCGCTATCTAAAAATCAATATTTCATCTTTCTCATATTTCTTGTGAGCTGGATTACTGTTGTTTGATTTCTTTTTCTCGAATTTTGTTCCTCAAATATCAGTAACTATAACATTCAGTTTAGTTATACTCTGCTCGTCTCTTTTTTTCTTTCTCCAAAATAAATACAGTTTGCTGGATATGAAAAATTCTTTTTTTTGTCTATAAATTTGAGGAATATCTTTATTGTTATTTTTAGTTGCTTTGAAAAGATAATGTTTCCTCGTTATCTACTTTCATTACCGATGATAAATATATGCAAAAGCGAATAAAATAAAAAAATTCAATTATTTGTTTCATAAGATGCAGACAATAGCTATAAAATACTTATAGCTATATTCAATCCATCTTTCAGTAACTATATTTTGAAATCTTTTTTAACCCTTTCTCTACTGACTCGGCATAACCGGATTTGGAAATTCTTTACTAGAAATCTATTTCTGGTTCAAACAAGGGGTTAACAAGATTATAACGAGTCATTATGATTTCATTGCTTAACACATTGTACTCCTCAATTAAAATATGAACATATTCACCTATAAAGAATTTGAACGGTTGGTTTGGGCCGGACTGATAGCAAAAGGGTTAAAAAAATAAAAGAGAAAGAGTGTAAATTGATAAATTGTTTTATACAAGAAAAATAAGCTTCATTGTTTAAAAATAATAAACTTGAGCTTATTTCAACTTTCTTGTCATTGAAATAGGAAACGTTTTAAATTGATTAATATTTATCATTATCAGTTGACATCTGATAGTTTTCTGATAATATCCAAATAAAAAATATTCAATTATTGATCAAAAGAGCATGACTTCTGAAAAGATTTGACCTTTCGAGCTAATTAATTCGATCTTCTAGAATTCAAAATTTTTCTTTGATTGACTTTATCAAAATAATTTTATTTCACGTTTTAAATTAATAAGATGGCACATATTTATTTAAATTTAAATTTAAATTGATAAATCATTTGCACCATCGAAAGCTTATACATTTTTTAAAAATAACAAACCACATTTTGTTAGCCTTCTGTCACTAAAATTACAAACATTTGAAATAAATATTACTTATTTACATTCTGATGTAAAATAAACATTATTTATTAATCCAGGAGATATTTGGATCAGAAGTTTAAAATTAAAAATTTCAATAAATTAAAAATTAATTTAATTTCTAGAATTTAAATCTCCTTATTGATACCTTTTTGCAACAAAGAACTTAATTGTCAATTATAATAAAAATTTAAGTAGAACGCATTGGGCTTTTCAAAAGAAATAAAATGTCATCCTAAAATAGAACAAAAATACAATACATGATAATTTAAATAAAACTTAGAGTATAATTAATTAAATCTGCGGAATTAAAAACTCCTAATTGATATCCCTTGACAACAAAGAAATTGTCTATTATAGCACAAATTTAGGTAGAACGTATAGGTTTCTATAAAAATAAAAGGCCATGTTAAAATAAAATAAAATAGAATACATTAATGCATTAATACATTACAAAATGAATTTAATTTAATTTAAAATATAATTAATTAAATTTGTAGAATTAAAAACTCCTCAATGATGTCCCTTGACAACAAAGAAGTTTACTGTCAATTATAGCACAAATTTAGGTAGAATGTAAAGGTTTCTATTTAAAAAATAAAATACCTTTCTAAATAAAAATAAAAACAGAATAAATTAATATAATACAAAATAAATTTAATTTAATTTAAAATATAATCAATTTAATTTGTAGAATAAAAACTAGTCAATGATGCCCCTTGATAGCAAAGAAGTTTATTGCCAATTAAAGCACAAATTTAGAAAGAAAGTATATGTTTTCTAAAAGAATTATAATATACTGTGTTGTGCTTTACGGTCTTTTGCTCTATAGTAACAGTACGATTAGATTTTAATGAAAGCAATTTAAAACATGTTATTTGATATTCCAAAAAAAACCCCAACAAATTAAAGTGTTTTAAAATGCAGAATTAAAAATGCTCTCCGAGACATTCTAATGAATGATCTCTGCGATTCTGTGCGGCAACCACAAATCACCAATTACGATCACTTAGCCCTAACTTTAAATTAATTCAAAAACTTTCCAGAATCCGAAGCTCGTCTTCCGTCGTCTTCGAAAGCACCCCTCTATCCGTCCCCCCTAACCCCATTGATAGCCTGATGATATTTCACCGATCTGTTGCCACTCAAATTAATGGTAATTTAAAAATCTCGGCTGCGGACTTACCGGCGCAATGTTCTTCGTCCCCCAAAAAGGAATTTTACCCGACAAAAGGGTAGCATAATTAATGGCCGAGGTTCTCTTGTGTCTTTGTGTTTGATATTGATTGTTAATGAATTTCAGGGTGAACCAACGGCTCCGGTGTCTCCGTAAAAGAGTAATCGATTTTCAAATTTCGTGTATTAAAATTGATGAGAAGCGCGTTAAGTATCCCAGATACTTCGTTCACCCAACTCCATTGTGGAAAGAATTTATCTTCATTTTGAGAAGTTAAGCCTGTCATAGGATACAATGTACTGCTCTCTTTGGAGTGGGGGGGGCAATCCAGCATGTGAAGGGGGGGGGGGGGTAAAAATGAAGTTGTTAGGTTGGAAAAACTTCCCATATGGACGGATTAAGCGTTTTATTGAATATCAGGTAAGGAATCAGAGAACCGATGTATTAAACATATTTCCTTTGTGTTGTTTGTCTTCATTTTCTGTTTTTTTTCCTCGTGGAAAAACAGTATGTGATTTATATCAATTTATGAAAAAAATTTCAGCGTTTGGATAATGGATCATTACATCTTGGTATTAATCCTTATGGACTTGTATAGATTATATTGGGTTTATGAAAATTCCTGCTTTGAATACTTTAATAAGATTCCACGCGATTTATAAATAGTTTAAAATAATAATACTGAAAATTATTTAGATTTTAAACAATTTGTTCGTTTATTCAATAACAATTTGAAATCGAATTTGTACTATTAATATTTGATGCACTCTGTTTCTATCGAAATTCACAATTTTGGTATCGCGAATTTTTTTTTCAACTATTGAAGACAGGAAAAATTTATCTAGAAAAAGAAAAAAAAACCAAAATCTCTTGCTTATATTTTTTTTTAAAAATTGAAAAGAAAAAAGATATTACATTAAGAGAAAAATATCACAAAATTTTCAAGGTAACAAATACAGGGAGAATATAATTGTTTTTTTTTTCTAATATTGTTCCTTGATACCTATTCATGTCATAATTTTTTTAAAAAATTGTATGATTCTTGAAAGTTAGTTGTGAAGATGGATTTTCTACTTAAAGTAAAAAAAGGCTTCTGATATTAATTTATTCAACTTTAATTGTAAAAAAAATTACATAAAAATATATGATTTGGATAAATTTGATTTTCAAATAAAGAAATTTCTCATAAATTAAATATAATTGTAATAAAAGAAAGCGATCAATGCATCTGATGATACAAATTTTACGTATATTTTTTTCCCTTGAAATAGATAAATGCGAGCATTATATTTTATGTTTAACTGCTTTTGAAAAATAATAATAATTAAAAATAAAAATTGCATTTCTGATAATATTCCGGTTTCAATTATTTCGAAATCACAGTTCGTTACATCATGAATGTAAATGCTTTACAAATGATTCCCAAGATAAACTATTTTCTTTTAAACTCGGAAATGGACTTCAAAGTTGTGCTTAAATAAATACTTAAATACATCTTTATCTTAAAATGTATTCCCAAGAATTAAAATATTTCACCATATTTTGAATGATACATATTTAAGGATCAATAATTTTGAATCAATAAATATAAACATAGATAAACAAATCTACTAGTAGTTAATGTTTGGGCCGTTAGAGACACACATTTAAAAAAACGAATTGATTTACATAATTATATTTCATATTGATCAACCATTTTAAGGCTGTAGAATTAATGAAGTCTTAATTTTTTATTCACGTTCTTGATCATGTTAGTCATTGTCCTTAAAACACTTTTCATATTACAATTTTACAAAAGAAATGCTCCATACTGCTACGACCGAAACTGGCCGAATTTCTAAACTTAAAATATGTCTGTTTAAACTATGTTAAAATCAAGAACATTTTGCTGAATATGTTGAAAAGATTTAAGGACTGAAAAAACATAGAACAATAATTTTTAAGCACCGCAATTATTCATTAAAGTCACACAAAAATTATTCAATTAAGAAATCAATTAAAAATGCTTTGTAATCTTAGAAATTTATTTTAAACCTTCAATTAAAATGAAGTATTCACAGATTTTTTAAAAAAATGATATCAAAATAATTTTATAATAATTTATGATTATTATAAAAAAGAGCAGGCTAAAAAAATATCACTTTTCAAATTATAAGGAAAGTTATTAGCAAAATATTATGAAATAATCTTTGTTTTCTCAATTAATTATTAAAACGTTTCCATGCATTTGTCTAAAATGAGAGGGAAAAGACAGTTTGATTCTTTAATCTACATTTTTGTTTTATTATAATATCCAATCTGTTTCTTTGATCACATTTGTTATTTTTAATAGTAAAATAGATGAAAAATGAATATCTATTCATTCCCGAATTTGCATATTCATTAATAATAAAATGTCTTCAGAATTTTTTTCCAAGGAATATCAACTTCTGATCTTGTTCTTTGAATTCTAAATTAATAAGACTGATTCCGTTCCAATAAAGTTTTCAAATCCAACTTGAAAATCCCGAATTGGTTAAAAAAATGATTCTACTATTTTGTTACTTTAAATGTTACGTCTGTTTATTCTGTATATTTGTTTTCTAACGTGTATG
Organism: Argiope argentata; assembly: GCA_026289955.1. Lineage (NCBI taxonomy): Eukaryota > Metazoa > Arthropoda > Arachnida > Araneae > Araneidae > Argiope > Argiope argentata. The sequence goes on from JAOUZG010040215.1 coordinate 6,412,898, forward strand.
CAAAAGTGCTGCTGTTGTTGTTACTAATGGTGCTTACCCTGGCAAGAACTTTGATGTGCATCAGCGATTTTAAGCCAATTAAGCGTCTCTTGTTTCTTAGTAACGCCAACTATGACCAAGAGTACGACTTAGCTACGTCATGCATCCCATTCACTTTACATGGGGGGGGGGCATTCAAACATCTCACAGAAAGAAAATCGAAGAACAACCATGGCCGAATCTGAACTCGAACCCAAGATCCCAAGATCACACGAAAGACCCGCTGCCCTTAATCGAGGACGCCAGCAGTGATGATGTAAAATATGAAAGTGACTTCTATAGAAATTATGTGAATATAATAAATAAAAATAATTAGCAGATATTTAATTAGCATATATTAAAGATTTCCTTATTTGAACTAGTATCTTTTTTTAATAATTATTATTTTCCAAACAAACAACTAACATCTCCAATTCATAATCAAGAGCCAACGTTAGAGAAAAAATATTTATAACCTTTATTTTATAATAATTATATTTTACTTCAATATTCCAAAATTAAGCAGATATTGGATTTTTAATTTGAATATTTATTTTTAAAAAATAGCATTCGCTTCCAAATTAGCATAATAAAATGATTTGTGAATATTTCTATCGATTAATTTTCCAATATGATATGCTAATTGATAGTAATAATAATAAATAAAATTTAAGAAAAGGCCTTAGGAAATTCAATCCATATTTTTCTATTTGTAAGAAATCCGTAATTCATTCAAGCATGTAATAAAACTCGAATCATTATAATAAGCAAAAATTTGCTATCTAATAATTTTTAATTTTTAATTCTTACTGCTCCATAAAATATTTTTTGCAGCGTATGAATACAAGTATTAAAATTATCAAAGTTTTAGGAAAAAGCAATGTTTGCTATAGAATAAGTTATTAGATTTGTTAGAATTTAATCTAAAATTTTAGTTTTGTGCAAAAATGTAAGTTTATTCAGAAGTTTATATGGCATTTGTGGTTTTATTTAGTTAGACAGAGTTATCAGTTTTTGAATTTAACAAATATTGAACTAAAAATATATTTAAAAAAACTTTTTTTAATCTACCAAGAATTTAATCTAATTAAAAAGTATTTTTATTGCCTTATTTTTCCTTCTCTTAATAATAAACAATATAACATTTAAAACTAGATTTAATGTTTTAAAAATCAGAAACAGACAAAGGTTTTTACAAAAGTTCTATTCATTCAATATACTTTATTTTACGTTTTATTATTTTTTTGTAAGCAGACAAGATTATAAAATTGATCATAAAGGATATGAGATTATGGGCAATTTCAGGCAATCAAGTTAATCATTTCACATGTACAAAAACTTTTACATTCAGGTAAAAAAAAATCCATCATCAAAGATTACTTAAAAAATGACATTAATTTTCTATGTATTGCTTAATTAGGTCATGAATAAGATATTATTTCTTGTTATGAATATATTTAAAATAAAAACTGTTTCATTTTTTCCTTTTACCGCATTAATTTGTTTTCTTATTTAATAGCCATAGGCAATTCCTCATTCTTATAGAATTTTTATTAATTTTTTTTATATGTTGCAAGCATTAATAATTCGAAAAATGTTGCGATAAATCTGTAAGCCTTACCTTAAACCTCGTCTAAAGATCAATAAAATATTTATTTCTCTTATTGAATTTGTATGCCAAACGCTGGAATATATCAGAACAAAAAAAAGTATAGAGAGCAGATTTAATATTTATAAAAGATTTTTAATGTATGTATTTGTTCGGAATTTCTTCAAAAATAGAGTTCAGAAATGGCAGCAACACTTTTAAACAAGAAATACAGGACATTCTTAAAACGTTGTCAGATTTTTCATTCTGGGTATTTTTACAGAAAAATTTTACTAACACCGAAAAAAATATTACGAAATCTGGCATTCGTCATAACACATTTTGTGAACATGAAATTTTACGTAGAATTCAATTTTTTATACAAACACAATAATTTAAAAGATATTTTCTAAACACATTTTAGTTTTATTTCCTTTTCAATGAACTGTAATTTATTATTAATACAAATAGAAAAATTGTAAGATATCAAAGTAAAAAAAAATCATCATATAAAAAGGTAGCTTTAAGCTACATTGATAGGTCTGAATATTATAAACACCTATACCAACAATATATGTTAGATATAAAGCATAATTTATTTTTATATATTTTTTATTGAAACTGAATTCTACTTAAGCTAAATCGCATCATTTCATACGTGGGCTGTAAACATAAATGATAAAAAAAATTTCGGTTCAAATTACGCATACATAGAATTAATAAATTAATTATTTTTTAACAAATTTTTTGTAGTTATATTTCATATTTTCGAAGAATATTTCCCAGAAAATTTCATAACTTTAATGCAATATTTTTTGAGGTAATTATTTTTCTTGAACAGCAATTTCGATTATTAATAAATTAATCCTTATTATTTTTTTACTAGATTAAAACTTTTTGTTTTCTTTCTGCACATTAGATTAACCCTCTTTATTGATAAACGTGCATGGTTTGGAGAAAAGAAAATATCACAATGAAATTACAGTAAAATAAATATTCAAAATTCTTATTCATTTCTGTTAATTACTTATTTATTATTCTATTTTAAATAAATATAATTTGATATATCGTCAAACATTAATATACAACTTATTCACTATTGTCAATGTGAAATAAATACGGTGATTATATATCACATGCATTCATATTAGAATATCAGATTTTAAGTATGTATATTTCCTATAGATGGCGCCACGACAAATGCTAAAATGATGTGTAGAAGGGTTTTTATTGGATTATAAAAATATTTTAAAGAACAATTATTAATGAAATAATGTATATCAGACTTTTGATTGATTTTACATAAATTTGTTTTTGATTGATTAAAAAACAGAACACATGGTAATTTCTTAATATGAGAGGAATTTCTAAAATATTTGCTTTTAATGAAATTGAGACAAAATAATTTGATTTTTTAGAAATGTTTCATTAATAAATAATAATAGAGAATTTATATTTGAATTTGCTAAATATCATTTAGAGAAGATAACTTTTTTTAGAGCGCATGTTTTTCTGCTCTAATAATATCATCTGAATGAATTTTATCTCCCCAATTTATTTATTAAATTTATTTCTTGAATAAATGTTAATTATTATTTCTTCGACAGTTTTTTTTAATTAAAAAAAATTCTAAATTTTTTTTTGATTTTTAGAATCGTAAATATCAGCTCAAAAACATAAAAACATTAAAATGAAATCTGTTATACATATTTCAATGTATCTTGTCAGAATATCATTTCTTGAACGATCAAATACCACATGCTAGTGCAAGTTAAATTATATTTTTAGTCATTTTAATTGTTTCATTGAATGAGTCACTTTAGTATTGCAAACGATCCAAAAAACTTTGTCTCGCATTTATTGTTAAAAAAATATCGTACTTCCTGTTTATCTCATTTCATATAATCACGTGCTCAAAATGTCATTTTTTTTTTTTGTTTTATTTGCTGGAGTCATTATTTTTTTTAAATCAGAGGTTTTGTAAATTTAATGGCAAAACGTTATTAAAAGCTGATTTTTTTTGAGATGCTCGTGCAGATAATAAAACTTTTATTTTTGGCCTACGGTACCTACCTATGAAGAATCCTCTTCTTTGTACATATAGACGTGATTACACCTTTGTGTTAATTCTCTAGCTTTTGCTATACATGTATATTTGTGATTAATTGTACCAGAAATGTTTTTTTATAGTTTAATCTAAAAAATTAGAGAAAATTTGTGAAAGTCTTGGTTTAAGACTGAAAAATACATTTTATTTAAAAAGGTATTGATAATGCAGTAATAAATAAAACCGTACCGATAATATCGATTTAGTAGAAAGAAACATATGTTAAAGACTCAAATACGTGACTGAAAAATGTATTTTTATCAAAATGGAGTGGTTTGAATTTTTTTTTTCATCTTTTAATAACTCTTATATAGTTATAAATGAATCAACTAACTTAAGAAGGAGCCGAAGAACTGTGCATTAATTTTTTTTCTTTACATACAAGCAAGATTTCATTCCCACATTATACTTTTTTAACAATTCTTATTACATTAAATTATCAATCAAAAACGAATTCGTTTTGTGTTCTTTACGTACATCATTTAAATTTATTTTTTTTATTTCAAGAATCTTGATTGAATAATCTGTGTAGATCAATTCGTATAATGCATTTTTTTAAATCCTGAACATCTGTAAAATTCTTATTTGAAATTAAAAAAAAATAATGTGGACAATAGCTACCCCATTGGTGTATTCAGGAAGCAAATTTATCTTCAGAAATGGAGCCAGAATTATCTATTAACTACTATGTACCTTGATATTCATCTTTATTTATGTAATCAGTAGTTTGGCTTGTGAACTATTATGCAATATAATCAACTTACTTTAAGTTTATTATATCGATAGCCACCTTTTTAGACCAGATGGGTCAACACGTATCTATGTCTATAATTATGAGAAAAAAAACTTTTATTGTGTGCATCAAATTAAAAGCAGGCATATTTTAATTTTCTTACGTAGATTCTGCTCATTTCTTACATGAATCCCCTAAATGGAAATCAGTCCTATGTCACTATCCCATCACAATATTATCAAAACGTCATTTTCCTCTTCATCTGTCTCTTAACTTTCGGAGTTACATATAATTAAGATTATATATATACAACTATCAAATAGTATATAAATTTAATTAATTCATTAATATATGTGTGTATTATTATGTATATTTTTGTGTGACCGAAAATAAGAATGAAAATAACTTTTCGAATGAACTTTTCAATTTATTTCATGTCGAAAATCGTAATTTGTACAAAGGAAGGAAAGGTGGGTTTTCGCAGGAACACAAGATTAAAAAGATCACCTAAATAGAAGATTCTAATTGGGATTTAATTAACACGAATCAACTGAAGAAACGAAATCTTAGATATCTGAAAAAGAATGCTCCGGGCCTCATAATTTTTTATAACCAATCTTCCCGAATTGCAATAGTGCAAGAGATGAGAACGCGTGATATAAATAATTAGATAAAAAATGAGATTTCAAACAGAAAATAAAAGAACATATTAGAATAAAGAAATAGTGGATAATTTAGCGTAAGATATTGAAAATTTATAATTTAAATTAAAATAAGAAACATCGTTACACATACACACACACACATTGATGAATAATAATACGCACATATATTAATGATGTGTGTTTGTGTGTGTGAGAGAGAGAGAGATTGAATAATACCTATCTATATTAATAAAAATGGTTCTCGAAATGCGTTGCTAAGCGCAAAACTAGAGAACGGCTCGACCAATTCGGCTAATTTTTATTTTAATATTTTCGTTAAGACACGAGGATGGTTCTTATGGAGAGAAAAAATGAAAAAACTGCGAGGAAAATAGTTAAAACGACACTTTTCTTACTTTCCCGCCAAAAATCTTCATTTCCTCCCCCCCCCACACCAAATGAGTGAGATAGCAGGAAGTAATAAATTATGATTCGTTTAGAAAGAAATACGCGAAGTCGGTTGGTTTTCATTCATAGATAACGGGATGTTTAAAAAAGAAAGAAAATAGCTGCTTTTATTATTAGTCTGTATGAATATTTAATCTATGCCTGCTCAAAATAAAGTCTGGGCAGGGAAGAAAAAAACAATAACAAAGTGAAAATAGGGGTTGTAAAAACAAAATTAGTGAAGAAAAAAAGAATAGAAAAAAAAGAAAAGAAGGATGTATGTGTTTCAATATTATTTCCTCTGTGCGCGGCATTTTCCAAGCTGTTTTTAAACTTTCGCATCTCTTGAAAACCAATGGTGTCTTTATTGTTTAGTGTGTTTACATTTATGAAAATTTGAATCTCATTATTCTATAAAAACGTAGAATTTTAGACTTTTCTCTCCACCATTTAAGTAAAATATCAATTCCGAGACAATCATTGCTCGGATAGAAAGAGAAAGATTAATAGCACAATGAACAGAAAATCTGAAGAAAATAATACTAAATAATACTCTAAATGAATTATATGATTATCAAAATTTGTTTGGTTAAAAAATATTTTGATGAAAAACCTGTTATGAGACACAGCTACATAAAATATTATATGAAAATTTTTGCGAACATTAATACTGGTGAACCGACTGGTCGCCAAAGACGGCTAGTATGTATATATATATAATTGAATTATATATATATATATATATATATATATATATATAAGAAGTCACCCAAATTCGAAAAACAAGGTTACGACTGTTCACTTGGCATTATTCAAAATTATTTTAAATATATTTTCCATTTATATTTGTTTCCATTTATATAAATGAGTTTGTATAAATATTTTGGGAGCATTTTTCGGAATATCGCGAAATCCAGATTAATTGTTAGTTATTTAAAAGTCTATTTATAATTTGTAAATATCCTTCTTGATATCCAGAAACCCTACTTCTAAGAATAAGGTGTATTACATTTAGTGTCATTAATTCAAACTTATTTTAGCTTGTAGCAAGCGGGTGTATATCAGATAAGCATGCATTCGTCTTTATTATTATTGAAGATTGAAAGATTCTAGCCATTTCTAAAGCCTTAATTTTCAGTTGTGTAATTGCTAAGCGTTATAATATAATTCTTTTTTTATAAAGTGTATATTATTATATAACGGTGAAAGCATTAGTGTTTAGAAACTAAAAAATATATATTATTTCGATTTGAATTTATAAGTTTTCTTTCAAATTAGGGCTTTGACTAGGAAAGTCAGGAAAGTGCATTATTCCTTTTGACACCCATTGACAGAATAATTCTGTCATTAATTTTGAATACTCACTGAAAAAATGTTGTTAAAAATTTATATTTTTAATGGAAATTTTCGGAATCATCAAGATTTATTTTGAATATTAGTCAAAAATAAAATTTAAATAATATATAGTGATTGTCTCGATTTTAAACTGTGAGAGCAACCCAAAAGATATATATACATTTAAATTTATAATATATTAAATATATATTTATTATTTTTAAATATTAAATGTTTAATCTCTTCTGTTTAATGCAAAGGAAGATGAGAATCTCTTTATTTTTTTACCTCTGAACGCTCAGTGAATAATAAAATCGGTCACCATCTTTTGTAATCAATTTATCCATAGCATTTAATATGCTATAAATATCTTTTTAAAGGGTGATTAAACACACCACAATTTTCCTGCTGGAGGGGTAAATACTGGTACAGCCGTGTATCTCTCGAGAGTTACGGTATAGCACATATAACCTCCAAAGATTAGGCAGCATTTCTACTGCCCTCAAAAAATGGGGGGAAATGACCTTGAGAATAATTAGCAGGGAGAATACTAGTTTGACAAATTTGGTCAATGTAAGGATGGACATTGCTAAAGAACACAATCAGCCATAACAAATCCTGTCGATACTGCTGCGTTCAGTGATAAGGGATGGTCGATGTACACAAGAATAAGTATAATTAGCAGTGACAACATTCTCTTGTTTCAATAAAAAATTCATCTGATTATTTATATTTGTTTAAGGTAAAAATGAAATTAAAATAGTTTTTATTTTATGCCTCAAATTTTATTATAATACTAATCGTTTATCTTTTTATTTTAAATTAATACATATCTTTAAAAGAATATCAATCTAACTAAATACTTTGCTAGAAGGGATTTTGTTTCACATTTTCTATGAAATAAATATGTAAATCTTTACCAAAAAAAGCGCAGAAATATTATAACTTCCAAAATAATGCATCGTTCAGAGCCAGATTTTCTTGTAATCCTTAGTTTTCAATTATCGGCCATATCTTCTGAAACAAATTAGCGTCGAAAATTAAAGATTCAAATGGAGCGAGAAAAAAAAGAAACATTCGGCAAGCTAATTTTTCCCATAAATTAAGATGCAACAAAAATTGAAAACTCGACCCTTTCTAATTAATTCTTCATGAGTCGAAAATGGCAAAAAAGGAGATTTATTTCGATTTTAACTCGAGAAACAGAGCTCGAAAAAAAGCATAATAAGCTCAAAACAGGATATCCATGCTCGTGTATAATTATCCGGTTTTACGGTAAAGAATGAAGCTGTGCTGAAAAAAACAGCAAACAAAACATCCTAACAATGAGATTTCCCAATTCGCTTTGCGGAAGGCAATTGTTTTCCCCGCATAGCTTTGTGCGGGGAAAACGAAACAACGCAAACAAAAGTGAATGTGAGGAGGCAAACTAACATAAATAATTCGCGGGGTGTTATCAATATGAATGCAACCAGATGTAAATGGAAGAGTGAACTCTGCTGCATTTTATCATTACAAAGGCCAAAAGAATATTAAATGCGGAAGCATCTTTTGATGAAATTTTAAGCCTGCATTGTGGATTTGAATAAATGATCAAAGCGAATGCAAGTGGATGCGGTGAGAGAAGTTTTCATTTCATATTTTTGTGGTTATGGGAAATCGCGATGGTTATTTTTGGTTTTTTACGGTTCTTCTGTTTTCGGTTTCAATTACAGAACTGAATATGAATTTTCAGGTGTATTAGCATTTTTATGCAATGTGATTCTTTAAATGAAGATTATTATTGAATCGTGAAAAGAAAGTAAGATTGGTTAGAGGTAATTTCAGAAGAATGGGATATAAATAATCGGATATATTGAAATATTTCCCTAATTTAGGACATTTATATGCTATAACAGTTTTATTTTCAAAGAATTTTATGCTTTGTAACTACAATTATTCATTCAGATAATTGGAAAACCTTTTTCTAGGTTCATAAAAGAGACAAAATATGTTCGATACAATTTTACTGGTTCGATACAATTTTACAGGAGTTCATTTATTCGTAAATATTTATTAACTTTATTTCAAGGAATGAATCACTGTCTGAATATAATAGTCACATTTCTTCGCTATATATATTTTTGATTAACATTATTTATTGGATTACTTTTTATAAAGTTAAGAAATGATGGCAAAGTTAAAAGAAAAATTATGGTTAATTACTGCAAGTATATTTGGTTTTTCTTCATGTTATGAAACAAAATTAATTGCTCGTTATTAGTATTTGAAAAATATCAAAAATGAGTTATTTTTCGTTTAGAAATTCATTCGGAAGTTTTGATAAAAAGAAAATTTTCTCTACAAATTTCAATATATTGAAAGCTGTCAATTCAAAATTTTAAATGGATCTAAAAAATTTCGACAATACAGCAGCTGTATATCAAAAAAAGAACAAATGATAAAAAAAATTACGTAGTATTTAATTTTAAGGTAATTGTTGAAAAAAATCCAAATTTTTAAAAATTTCTTTTGTTTTTTTCAAAAGTATATATCACACAATTACAACTTTAAGCGCAAAAATAATTAGGCACAATATATTAAAGAAACGTGTTAATTGTTTAATGAGTTCCTTCGTCTATATTTTTAATTTTTTAAATTTTACCTGGTTTTTCTTAGAAACCAATCAAAAGCTAAAGGAAATGAAAGGAATGATTTAACTTATGTAATGTATTAATAATTTCGAAATAAGCTAGATGTTTCATATGTAGAGTTTTATCTAAGCCTTTTTTCAATGAATTACAACGATTTCATTCAGCATCCTAATTTTTTAATTGATATATTTTGATGAAATATTTAATAATGTACAAAATAATATCCATAATGATGTTTTTGTCAGCTTCTTTTAATGAGTTTTTAATAAATTACGAAGTTGCAAACTTCTGTATTCCTCGTACCAAATAATAGATTATTTTTTCTTATTGCTAACAGATGGCAGCACGAATCAGCTGTTTGTGTCTATCTGAAATATCGAAAAGTCATTTACTCGATTGTTAAAAAGATATGGGTGAAATGCTTACAAATTAATCTTATTTTGAGCACATGAAATGAATATAAATATCATTTACTACCTGCTAAATTCTCATTTACAAAAAAGAAAAGTTTTACTTAACTTATTAATATTGTTTTTGGTTTTGATATATGTAATTATATTTAATTCAAAAAAAAAAATATTGTATAATGCCAATAGTTTCACTATTTTTATCGCTAAGAGAAATTAAAGAAAAAATAAAAGAGTATAGGATGTATTTTAATTTTATCTTTCAGATTTCAGTTTAAATTATAATATTTATTTAAGAATAATTTTCGTATAATTTCTTCATATTCCTTCAATTTCCCAGAACATATGATATTACACTTTTTAAATTGGTGCCTTTTTGGCATTACAACTTATTTAAAGAAAAAAAAAGACTTTTAACTCTAAGCAAAACAATATCTGAAATTAAATTGAGTTATATTAATTAAAAGATGTATTATTCATTTTAGTCTCTGACTTTTCATTCTATTCAACAAACACTGTAATTTTTACTCAAATGATTCACTTAATTATTCTTAAAAATAAAATATGAATCCTCTTTACCGTTAATTTGATTATGAATCTATTATCCTTTAAATCAGTTTTTAAGAGTTCATCTGAAGAAGAAAAAAAATTCTCAATACTGGTTTTATAATTATTTAATCAGTAATTTTAATTAAATCAACGCACTCATTTTCTTTTTACTATTTCACTTTTCACAGTGAGAAAATACGTTCAACTACAGCTGATTTGAATTCAAAATCATTTTGCAATATGGGGAAATAAGAGCAAAAACGAAAAAAGAAATGATTTATTAAAGATATAATAATCAAATAATGAAATAATAAAAATGGTAATCATTAATTTAAAAACATTAATTAAAGAGAATACAGAATAATTAAGAACAATCAGAAAAAAAATGTTTATTAAAGATCTTATAGACAAATAAGGAAATAATCAAAATGGAAATGGTTCATTTACAGATAATCACTTTTAAATTAAATTCAGAATACTTGGAAAAAATTATTTCTTACTTTATTCAGTTAATACATTAATAATTAAGCAATGCCTTATTAATAAGAAATCACGTATGTAAAGCAATTTTTAAGGGGCCATACTAACATTAAAAAAACGTTGTGATGCTTCCAGCTATTCATATGGCATTTAATATACATTACAAATAGCATCTGATTCAATTTGTATTTATTTTAATTTATTAATCAAAAAGAAAATCATCGCAATTATTTCCACACGCATTACTTTGATATACATTAATTATGGAATGAAAAAAATTAATTCATTTACTTCAACGAAAGTAAAAATTCGAATTAACTCAATATTGCATTTTCCTCTAAGATCAAAGCATGATGTTTTAAAAATTAATTTTTACTTTTAAAAATAGATATAAATGCATTTATTTTTCTGTTTACAGTTTCTGGATAATATAATTAAAGATGCAGATTTCTATAAATATATTATAAAGCATTCATGTCATATTAAACTGATTTTAATTCAAATTCTTTCATAATAAATGTTTTTACGAATTCAAATTATTTTCATCAAATTGTTTATAAAGTTGTTATATATTTTTCAATATTTGAGGGAATAATTAATTCAAGAAGGATAACAAAAAGACAAAAAGAAAAGGTTAGTAATAAATATCCTTTTGAAGTCTCCTACAGATAATTTTATTAAAATATGCATTTATTATATTATGAAATTAGTGGATAATAATATTTTTTTATCCAGATTATTTCCTGTAGAATTATATTGTAATGTATAAATTACTTTATTTTATTTATTTCAAAGTTTTATTTTAATAAGAGACAACTAAACAAAAAGGGTTCATTTTTATTTTGATAATGAAATTTGAAGCTGGAAATTATTTTGTAGAAAAAAAATATAACTATTATTTATACATCAATAAAATGTATAAAGCCTTCAATTAAGTACATGAAAAATATTTTTAGCTAATCCAGGGAACAATATTTTTATCATCAAGATAAATTTGACGCTATTGTTTTTAAAACTCCCCATCAAGAAAAAAATTAACTAAATATCGAGCGTTAAACATTTATTAATTAGCTATTAATTTACTATCTAAATTAGCTTTCAATTTTGGATGCATCGGAAAATAATGTCACTGAAAGCATAATTGCTTTTTGATTGTCTTTTATTCGACTATAATACATGCCTAATCTTCATATAGGCATTCTTTGAAATTATTTTTAATGAATAAAGGGTTTCAAAAATTAGGTGTTAAAATAATGAAAGATAGGGATCTTCATGTTATATATATATATATATATATATAT
>JAOUZG010040215.1:6435139-6451706 GCA_026289955.1 Argiope argentata
AGGAAAAAAATTCGATGCCCTAAGCCAAAATCTCAACTGACAGAAACAGGGTGAACACAAAGTAGAAACTCAATAAAACATCTTGTATAATCCCAAATTTAATCAAAAAAAGACCCGGAATGACAGAAGTAATGCTTTTAAAATAACTATTTTGTAACGATATATCTTCTTTTTATTGGAACTGTCACCGCCGTCAAGTCTTGAAGGTCTTTCTCTTAAAAAATACGTGGTATCTCCATTTTTAATATCTGCTTTCAAAAGAAATCTGTCCTGTAACGAAATTTTCGTCGTTTCATCTCGAGAAAGTCTAAACTGGAAAATGTTTCGAAAAATAAGGTATTAGATTGAAACGAACCCGTTCTCTGGGATGTAACTTTTCCCATTTTTACGCCAATGCCCTGTAAATAGACTACAAAAGAATAGGTTGGAAATCCAAGTGGCACGTCGTTCTGGATGTTTTCGTCCGTTATATTACAATATCTTATTCATCTGACTACTTTGATACCCAGTTTCTTTGGGTTTTTTGGAATGCAGGGACTATTTGCGGGGATGTCTCTGAATTTAAAAACATACATAAAGATCCAAGATAACTTTTCATGACCTTAGTATCATATTAAACAAAAGCAAAATTGTTTTTCAGAGAAGCAGAAGAAATGTTTTATTTTGAATTCTAATAGTAGAAGTAGGGATATGGTCACTTTTAAAGCATGGTTTATAGCTTGGCTGACATAAATGGATATGCACGAGGAAATTATTTGATTCAAAAATTTCTTTACACCTATTTCGCATGCTTTATTAAAAGAAGATATGATTCCTAATGTTTTAAGAAATGGGAGCAAGGAAAATTATACTTTCCTTGATTCTAGTCTTGCCATGCAGCATAAGGCAAAACATTGGAGTACTGATGCCACTTCTTAAAGCAAAATATCCTTAAAGAAGCATAATGTATGCCCTAGCCACTATTCATATTTTTTAAGCATCTGGTAATGACTGATAGTAGAAGAGGGAATATGGTCAATTTTAGGGCACATTTTAAGTTTGAAAAGTTTCGGTTGATTTAAATTGATACTTACCAAAAACATTGCTTTCAAAAAATTTTTATACCCATCTCGTATGCTTTATTAAAAGAAGATTTGAATTTTAGTAGTTTAGCCAATGGGGACAAAAATAACTCCATATGTCCCGGGTACCAAGATTATCGGTGTAGTGTTAGCCTTATAAGCCAGATAACATCTATGATACCGAAGTCGACTTTAGGTATAGTGGCTATGTTACTCGGCTACAGTCCCAAGCGTCGTACGTTCGTACCGCGACCTTCAATCGCTACACCGGGAAAGATGACACAAAACGTTAGTGCACATGTGTCAGTACTTAAAATAAAATATTCTTTTGAAGGAAACTGTAATGTCATGTCCTAGGCACTAACCACATTAACTAAACTTCTGGTGACGGCCCAAGTAGAATATGGTTATGAATAATAGTGTAAGAGTTAATAAGGTAAATTTTAAAGCTCAGTTTTCAGTTTAAAAAGTTTTTGGCTAATTTAAAGGGATATTTATAGGGAAATGTTTTAATCAAAAATTTATTTATATCCATTTAATGCGTTATATTAAACGAAATCAGTATTGATAAGAGTATCAGAGGTTTAACCAATAAGAGATGACAGAAACGTAGATGCCCTTAATGCACATTTGAGCCTGCGCTATAAATTAGTACATATAAGTCGCTTCTTAAAGCAAAATATCCCTAGGAAAGGAAAAAAGTACCAAGTTCCAGATACTATTTTTATTTGTTAAATATGTGGTGATGACTCCAACCTCTTTCTCTTGTTTAATATCAGTTGATATGCTCTGCTCCAGCCGCTATAGTTATCTTTGCTATGCCGTTGATGTTTCTGTTAGTTTAACAAAAGACAAAATGCCTTTCTGCAGAGATAACTTTTACATTCTTGCCGACTTTGCTTCCTCTACATTGTTTCTCTACAAATTCGTCTTGTCTTCTCAGATTTTTATAACAGATATATCATGGCATATGTGCATTTTGTTGGATAAATTGGAGTGAAAGGAAATTGAAGTAAGGAAATGAATGGTTGAGTTTTCAAATTCAAAAATACCGAGAAAAAGTACTGTTGCAACTTTTTAAGGAAATTTATGTCGAGTTTGACAAAAAATATGGTGTGTTTTCATACAGCTAGAATTTTCTGTAAATTGTTTTAAAATGTTATTTTTCTTTTGGTAAAAATATGCTAAGATAAAGCACATTTTTTTATTTGAATGCAAATCCAATAGGTTTAGGAAATTAATTACTGAATTCGTATAATGAATAAATATGAATAAAGAGTTATCAAATGACCCCTTCTTATAACTCATTTAATGTTTTAAAAGTAATTCATATAACTTTAAAGATTAAATAATAAATAAATAAATTATTTATTGAAGAAATGCTTACCAACATTAAATTGATAATAAAGATTTATCATTAAATATGTAACACACGCAAAAAATAATAAAACGGTTGTATGTGAAGTGAAATAAATGAAACATAATAAGTTAATTCGAAAATAGTAAATAAAATAAGAGGTTTCCTAACGATTTCTAACATTCAAGGAATTAGCGTACAAGAAAATGATTTATTACAGAAAATACAGCATTGTTAAGCTTGATTGCATAATTAGAAATGTTACTACAGCTTAAACACTTTTTTTCGTAATATGTCCAAACTCCCATTTTTACACAGCTGTCCAAATTCTTAAAACTTGCTCAGCCATCATAGAAACAGCGTTTGCTAAAATTATCTCCTTTAAGCATATCTAATTTTAACCAGTATTTTCAACCTGACGGAAATTTTCACACCTAGAAAAATGACTCATAATCTTCTTTGTTTGTAATGGGGATTTAAATATCTCGACTGAAACTAACACGATGATAAACATTGTCCCCTACCTCATTTTGGTGACGTTCCAATATATGGCAATCATATGTTCATCTCATGTAAGGAAATCATAGGAATCTTTTAATGGAATGTGCTTGGCTGGGCAGTTTTTATCCCTTCAGTGTGAATGTGGGAATTTTTTGAGTTTTAGCCGATTCAGCATTTTTATACAGCTTCTGCTGAATTAATTATCAATAATAAATGGAATGGATCAGGAAATAAGTGAATATTTTTAGAATGAAGTTACTATGGCTTCCTAAAGATATTTTTTTTAAAAGCAATTAAGGGTTTAATTTAAATTTAAAATATCACACACACACACTCAAAGTAATTCATCAGTAAAAAATAGGGATAAGTTTTAGAAATTATATGCCTTTTTTAAAATTTCTGGAAGTTAATTTAAATAATTTTATTTAAAAAACATTAAACTGTTGGAATTTGTTTTTTTATTTGAATCAGAAAACTGTGTTACATATTATGAAACATAAATCCTGTATTCCATCTTTATGAAGATGTTTTAATTTTTAAGCAATTCCAAAATTTCTTTGATAATATATCAAAGCTTGAGATCATGTAATTGCACCTGAATAATTGTAAATATTTCTATGAAGCTCATTTATTCCATGTTTTCTTCCTTTAAAACACTTATATAATTTAATTGAAAATAATTAAAGCCAATTATTCAGTTCAAATGCGCCACATATGATGAAAGGAAATACCTTTATAATTAGATTTAACAGAAAATTTTTGAAAATTAAGTTCATTTGCTGAAGATGAAATAAATTATTAAATCCAACATACATGAGGAACAGAGAGAAAAAAATAAACATTTAGGAAATTTTACTGAAAGGTATGATAATATATTATTTAACATTTGAAAGATCAATTTAAAAAGTACACTTTTAGAACATGTCAGGCTTTTTGTAAATTTCAGTTTCTTCAATAATTAAATATGTGAATTATATGGAGAATAAATTTTCGGTGGAAGTATACGTAGAGGTAATAAATTAACATCTGACATCTTTAAACTACTGGAAAAATAATTTGCTTATTTATGAATCATTGGATTCATTTAATATAGTTTGTAAAATGAAGCAGAAAATTCAAATTTTCTAAAAAAATAGTTTTGAAATTTTACTTGCATGCAAGATATTTCTATAGCTTAATAATCAATTAAATTCGTGATTTTAATCCTAATTTTAATTATTTTTTTTACTATTGAAATAAAATTATTCTAAATTTTTACAAGATACTTTCTCACATTATAGGAGAGCCTTCTGAATACGATATCAAAACTGCACTTTCAGGTAAGACATTGGGTTTTGAAAAAATTCGTTCATTTTTATTCTTTTTCTCCATCTTTTTGTTTTTGCACTTTCTCTCGTGTTTTATATAAATATTCAAAAAATTTCAGATTTTTTTTTGCTGTTTACATTATTTTTATGACGTATTTACATATTTTTTTGAATTCTTCTTTTGAATTTTTTTAAATCTTTAATGCATACATTATACCTTACTTTTGCATTTCATTTAATGCATGCATTATATCTTACCTTACTTATGACATATTTACATATTTTTTGAATTCTTCTTTACATTTTTTTATCTTTAATGCATGCATTATACCTTACTTTTGCATTACCTTTAATGCATGCATTATATCTTACCTTACTTATGACATATTTGCATATTTTTTGAATTCTTTTTTTTTTCATTTTTATGACCTTAAATGCATGCATTATACCTTAATTTTTTTCAATGAATTTTATTAAATAGTTGATTTTTTGCATAACTTTTTACTTTATCAGTGGTACTATGTTAGCTTCTAATTCCTCATACCAATTGGCAATTTGATGCACTACTTTAAATAATTGCCTTATTTGAATTAAAAGTTAAGTTACAAGGATAGTTCAAAAGGTAAATTACACTCAAACAATCAGATCATTAATACTTTATTGACAAGTCCGCTGCAATACTATATAACTGGCATACAAGCACGCATTTCTCTATAAATAAACCCCCTTTCGCACTCCCCCAGATGTTTTTCTGAACGTATCACTAATCGTTCGATACCTTGACTATAGAAAGACATTCTTTGGTCCTGAAGCCAACGTAGAACAATTGTCTAGATCTGGTCCTCGTTGTAAAGTTAGCTTCCATCCACATCCTATGCAAAGTGTCGATTCTCACTCTGTGATTGCTGAGAATAATGTCTTCCACCCCCTGCACTATGCCTGTTGTGCTCACCTTTGTTGACCTTTCTTGCCTTTCCGCATCGATTAAGTCTGTGCGACCGTCTTCGAACTGCTGGTACCATTTAACAATGGCTGGATGTGACATTGCATGTGACCCATACATTCCTAATATTTCGCGATAAATATTCGCATCCGTTAAACGTTTTGAGGACAGAAAAATGTATTTTCTGCATACTTCAACGTTGGAGTAATTATTATCTGATGAGTCATTTTTTTCTACAATCCGATTGAAACGCCATCTGTGAGGGAACAAGTGCAACTGACTTTTTGAGTGCCCTTTGCATAAACTGACTCAGGAGCATGAATAAACAGTGTCATGGCATTAGAAATGAAGAATAAATAATCATATCGCAGGAAGTATTAATAATCCGTGATATAATCTATGACATGACTTAGAAGAATCAGTCACATAGGACAGGTTAAAAGAAAATGATTGAAAAATATGCGGTTTTTGAAAGAAGTTGTTTGCTATGGCTTAGTTGGTAGATGCAATATTTCCTTAAAATAAAGCATTAATTTGGGCGAAATTCTGCTGAAACACGAGCAATGAAATAATATACACCGATAAACATTGCAGTTAACTTTCTAGGAAATGCGCAAGCTTGACTTAGTTTAAGAGATATAATAAATATTTTATAAGCTGAACAAAATCGTATTAAAGTAACAATTATATAATTGGCAAAATTTCTTTTTGTTTTCATCTTTAATCTTTGTATTGATAGTTTATTTTCTTATGTGGCATCTTATATGTCACGTTATATTTACTATTAAGAGAGAGATTATGGATATTATTAATGCAGTATTAGTGCTCAATATAGTACACAAATTTTATCATCCGATGAATGAGGAAAAATAAATATAATAATAACAATAATTGTCTAAAAATACCACATATTTTGTTGGTTGATTAATGAGAGAAAAAATTAATCATGATAATTCAAGTAGTCAAAAGATAGCAAATTTTATCATCCTAAGTTTTAGAGAATAAATTATTGGTAATAATATCAGTTATAGAAAGAAATCACAAATTAATAATTCCAGTAAATGAATAAATATATTTGAGAAAAAATGTAACGTTAATAGAAGTGATTGAAGTGTGCCACTAATTGCAATTGCCTTAAGAATGAAAGAAGACATTTAGAGGGATAAAGAAAGTGGTCAAAAAAGACAACTAATTTTATTATCCGTTAAATAAAAGAAAACATTGACAGAAGCAATACAAGTGGATTATAGAGAATGACAAATTTGATCAGCTGGTTAATTATTAATTGCCTAATACATACTCCTATTGTTTCTTTTAATTCCTAACTTAAAAGCTTAACATTTACTTCAGAGCTTAATATTTACTTAAAATTTGTTTAATCGTCGAAACAAATTTATCGCTTATTTTCATATTTTCTGTCTTTAGAGTGAACACCATTCCTTCACATGAGTGAGGCACATTTTGTTTCAAAATGAAACACTTCACTATAAATTACTAAGTAAAAACCTAAAATACAATTTTTAAAAATAAAACTTATATAAATTTCGAAAACATTATTTGTGTGTAGTTACATACGATTTTGATAATTATATTTTGTCTATCTGTTTTTCTATTCTGTAATCTTTCTATTCAAATGTGGTGCTGTGATCTGAATTTGTATTATAAATTTTTTTTTCTTATCAAGGCGATATTTTTAGTAATTTGCGAGAAAGAAAATGCATTTGTGAATAATGAAAATAACAGACAGTAGTCTTATTTCTAATTAATTAAAATTTTCCTCTTGTAAACTAAAATAAGAAAATCTTTTCTAACATGATGTTTGATTCCAGTTAGCTTATTTCTGATTTGATTCGAGCTACAAAATACGATGAAATTCATTATTCTGTTAAAACATATATTTTTCCAATTATTAAGTTATGGTACTAAATTTTCTCTTATATAGGAGTCAATAATTTATTTCAAGAATTATTTTCTCATTTGAAATTTTAAAAAAATGATGTAACATCTAAGAAGTAAGAAAATTCATTTTACTCATTAATTTTCATGCTTGAACGCAATAGGTAATGGCAGCATTTTCTATCCTTTATTACATTGCTATTTTAACCTCTATTTGTGCATTTTTTTTCTTTCCTGAATACGTTCCCCCGAGCTTTTTAAAGTTCTTATAATTTCCACAACAGGCATTTTTAAGTCTGATATAGAAATAATTGGAAAAGAACTGTATTATTAATATATTATATTTCAAATATATATAAGAAAAAAAATCCCTATGCATTCGTTTCTCAAAAAAAAAAAAAGTCATTATTTAATGCTCTTTTCCAGAGATATCTGGGGAAAGAAAGTTTCCTATAAGTTCGTATCCATAATCGATTTATCTCATATTCATTAAAATCTAATTGAGTCTCCCATATCAATTTTCTACATCCAGAACTCTCTCTTTCTAAGCTTATCTCTACGCAAACACGACTGCCACTGCATTATCGCAATAGGTGGATGACCCTTCTTCCGGTGTCCTGATCCCTATGTGGCCTCAACAGTTCCCCTGGTTATCTTACAATGACCACCTGTCGTGAGCTCGCCCTCCCCTCTCAGCACAGTGAGAAGGGGATCAATTCCAGCGGAGGGGCGGTAACACGCTCTGAGCGAAAAGACCTCGTGGTTCTATAATCTTCAGAACCCCGTCTCTGTCCATCCCGCTGTAGTAGACCACCACGACAATGCGGATATCCGATAAAATGGGATGGTGGAACCCCAAGGTTGGTATGTTCGTTCGAGGTTCGGAATTTCTCCATCTAAGGTTGCGTGCGTGAGGGCGGATGGAGTGAGGTGAGTTCCTGGGGACAACCACGGCAAGATTGGAGGGCGGATCTAATTAATTTGTGGGTGTGTTCATGGTTTCGTCTTCCTTGGTGAGGGTATGAAATGCACCAGAGATGTTTCTTAGGTATAAATTTTAGATGAATAAAATAAAATGAAGTATGCAATTCTATTTCAATAGGATAATAGTTTATATTTACTTATTTAAGTTATTATCTATTTGTTTATACTTAATAAGCCGAAATATGAGGTAATAGTAAATGAAAAACACCTTGATTTTTAGAAATAAAGGTTATGATTATATACTGTTAAAATTATTTGATTGTATAGTTTTTTTACTGCAATGAAGCTTATCTTTGTCACATACGAGGGATATTATATTCAACAACTTTTAAATACCGAACTTCTTAGTTTTTAAATCTTTAAATTAAAGTCTAGATATGAACTGGAAAAGCTAAAAGAAGGTTATAAATTCAGGTATAAATAAATAATAAATAAAATTATTATCTTTTATAACATATTTTGTTTTACAAATGAAGGTTTTATCCTATGAATTTTCTTATGTAATTTATAACAGTTTTGTGTAACAATAGCAGTTAATAGCATTGAATATTTTAATTTACAACTTTTTTCAATGAGCCTCAAGATATTGGGAGTTGAAAAGAGATGTAGTACAAAAAGTTTAATGTAACTGATAAAAATGATGGTTAATAAAAAGAAATCGTTAAACATTTTTTTAAAAAAAATAGCTGATCATTAGTAAGAATGCTTTGATATTGTTGATATCATATTTAAAAGTTTTGTTACGTCAAAACATTTTATTTTATACCACTCTAGAATAGCATCTAGATATCAGGAAATAAAGCAATATAATTAATAGATAGAAAAATCATTATTAACAACTGAAAATTTGTTATTAAAAACCGTAAATCTTCATTTAAGAACTGATGTTCTTCCACTATAGGGCTCTCTTTCTTCTGATATCATGTTTAATAGCTTTGTAACCCTCAATTTCTTAATTTTATAGTTCCTTTAGATTTATGTCTGATTATAGGGGAACTGAAAAACACAAATTATGGAAAGTTAAGAAGTAATTTTTTGTTAGCCGAGCACAAACGAAAAAAATCTCCAAATAATGTAGAATTTGGCGAAATTCCTTTGCCTTTTTTTTGCTTGCGCCAATCTGACGTAAAAGTACCAGTTGAGATAACAGATCTACCAAATCAAAAGTAAATGGCTTACCTAAGAATTTACAGATACTATTATTAAAGGATGCTCTTTTCGACAAATGGCTTCATGCGGTTGTTATCATGTTCAACAGCTTTGTAGTGTCAAGTTTCTTAATTTTCAACTCTTTTAAATTAACTTTTAAATGTCTAGAACTGAAACGAAACCGATTACAGAAAGTCCTCCTTTTACTAATCTGAAAGCTTAATTAGAATTTAGGGCTCCACACGCTCTTTGGCGTGAAAAGGAGACATTTATCCTCCTTAGCAGAAACACATTCTAGAGCCTATACCAGCATAAACCAAGCATGGGCTAAAGAAAGAAAAGTAAACTATTTTTACTCTTTTCTGTTTCCTGGAAAATGATTCCAGTTTCCGTTGTTCATTTCAAATAGATTCCGGGGTTAATCTCTTGTAAAACCTGATACTATTAGGTAAAAGGGTTAAGCAATAATTCGTAGAATAGTACTTTCAGTTTTGTGCAAGGTTCATAAATTTTCAGGGAACAAAATTCGGTAATATATTTAGGGAAAGGCTCAGGAGACACAAGTGATTTGTGATCATGTAGAAATAATAACGATCTCGCGAGGAGGAAATTTCAAGATGAAGGAGAAACAATGTTTTATTTAAGTTTCCAACTTACTCAAACATAATAAATTAGCAAGAAGGAACGCTGGTGAATAAAGTAAATCTTCAACTGGAGCTGAAAGGATGTTTTCGAATTTCAGAGTAATGGGAGATAATTAATGAGCTCAATGTTTGCTTTTCTAAAAATTGTTGAAAGTAAACAAAATTGAAATCAGGAATGAACCTTGAATCGATTAGTTAAAGATTAATTCAAGTTATTTAAATTTTGGTAATAATTTTTACAATCAGAATGCAACAAAAATCATAGATAAAAAATATGATATTGTTTCAATGTGCAATAAATTACTTAGTAAGAAAGGAAAATAATTTTACACAATAGAAATGGATGCTGAAAAGATACTGGATCATCTGCTCCATGACGACGACTTTTACTATTTTGGTTACAAATTTGATAGAGTCGAAATATTCAAGAATCTTGACGATGCTTCTTTATTACACGAGTTTCAACATTTGATTTTGGAATTTAGATGCCTTGCTATGGGATCTGTAGAATTCAGAGAAATACAAGAGAAATTTAGTCTGAAGTAGAATTGAGAGAATTGAGTTGATCTCAAGCAAGTAGATGAGCAAATTCTCTTTCCAGAATATTGATTTCCTGTGTATCATTTGTGAGCACTTTGTATTGCTATAGTTATTTATCACCGATTTTTTTTCGTTCTATTAATCCTGTTGCCTTTATTTTTCAGGGTTCTGCTGTATTTTGTTTCAGTGTAGAATTCGTCTTTATCTATTATTGAGTCTGCTGAACCTTTCATCGGATTTATTTCAGAGATTTCTGTAAAATTATCTTAAAATGTGCTAATGGCAAATAATTTTGATTACTGAAAATAGATAGAAAGGAATATAAAGCATTGATGATATTTACATTAATTCGTATTACACTTAAATTAATATTAGAAAATTATATGATTTTTTTATTTAGTAAACAGCACTAAAATGCAAGTCATGAATGATAGAATAATATTTCAATATATTCTGCAAGTTTTTATTTTATTTTAGCAGTGAATGGTCAACACTGTTACAGTAATTTCAAAAAGAAGAACTATTATTACATCTTAAGACTTCTTTGTTGTTACATGTATTTTATTAGCTTGTCTTATTACTTGCTTCTAAAATTGAAAATTTCTGATAGCATTGTTATCATTTTGTGAAAAACAACATCATTGAAAGCAAAATTGGGAATATGTATATAATTTTTAAATTCCTCATCCTGTTTTTAATCATGATAATTTTTAATAATCTATTAAAACTTATTTTGATATGGTTTGAAAATTAAGTAGATGATTTTTAAAAGATCTTAATATATTTTTAAGAACAGGAATTTTAGAGATAGCAATTTTTTAATTATATTTTTAGAGCTACGACACGCTGGTAATCAAGGAATTAAAATAGTCATTTAAAATTATTGTAAATATCAGTGAACATTTAAAATTAATTTTACAGAGTATTTAAAACTTCAATTATACTCAAAACATTTTTAAATGATTTACTTGTCTTTATAAATTTAATTTGAAAAAAGGATAAAACTCTTTTCCAGTTTTTAAGACAAGATTTCCAAAACATAAATTATCTACATTTAGAGCAGAAATTGTTGACGACATAAGCTGAAGTTGAAGGCTGTAGTTAAGTTGTTGCAACCTATTTTCCTATTTTCACGATAAATTTATTCTGATATTAACGTGATATTTTGAAAGATTTGGTGAAGAGAAACGTTTAAGTCTTTTTTCTAAGCACGCTCTTTAGCGTGTGTTCGGAGCATTAATTCGTCGCTTTAGAATGCCTGTGCTTTATATAGCGGATTAAATTAAGTATTGCTCTAATCAAAAGGAACAAATCATATGTGTTTCGAAAGGGTTGGATTAACTATCCCACCCGTACCTAAATTATAATCCAATTACTGTTTTTTGATTGAAAAAAGAGAAAACATATGCATGATAATAGAAACATTAATTTGTTTTAGGAATAAAGCAAATCAGATATATGTATACCAAAACTATTTTAAGATTTTTTTTACTTATTTAAATATTCAAACACTACTATGAAAACATAATTAGTGTTAAAGAATTTTTTCTTAAATTATTAGCTTCATTATAGAAATATTAATTATTGCAATGGTTCTTATGGAATGAGCATTATTATTTTATAGCACATATTATGTATGCTTTATTTCTGGAAGAGAAACCTTTCTATTGACCTTATATTCCTAAACTTTATATTCCTTTATATTCCTAAAGTGTAAAGTATTATATTTCTAACCTTTAAATTCCAAAATATTAAAGTATTGTATTTCTAACCTTTATAATCCTAAAGAGTAAAGTATCAATATTATATTTTACTCTTCGTATATTCCTAAACTTTATATTCTTTCATATTCATGAAGAGTAAAGTATTATATTCTTAACCTTCATATTCTTTTATATTCCTTAAGAGTAAAGTATTATATTCTTAACCTTCATATTCTTTTATATTCCTGAAGAGTAAAGTATTAAATTCCTAACCTTTATATTTCTTTATATTTCTAAAGAATATAGTGCTATATTCCTAAAGATTAAAATATTATATTTTTAGCCTTTAAATTCTTAAAGATTATTGTATCATTTTCCTAACCTTTATATTCCTGAAGATAAATGTATTATTTTCCTAACCTTTATATTCCTAAAGAGTAAAGTATTATATCCCTAACCCTTACATTCCTTTATATTCGTAAAGGGTAAAGTATTATATTCCTAATCTTTCTATTATATTCATATATTATTATTCTTCTAACAAGTAACCTGTATATCAAAATAATTATTCGTTCTTTTAGTTAAAGCTGTAGATAATTAGCGAATTTTAACTTCTGAAATAGTTGTATAAATATTCTAGTTGGAAAGTCTTGAATTGAAAGACTAAATTCGTTATCCCTAGAAATAAAAAAGAAAAAATAATTTAATAAACTTAGCCATTTTCCCTGTAATACCATAAGGTTTGAAGTTCTAATGATGAAATAGATATAAAAAAGAACGCAACTAATTATAGACATCCATCAAGATGCATACATGTAAGGTTAAAGAGCATTAGAATACAGTGAATATAATTATCCAATCCGTAAAACTTAAAAGCGAATAAAAAACCTATCCATAAAACACCGAAAAGCTTTAATTTATTCTTGTTTACACAAATCTAACAACTTCACGAAAACTAATTTTTTGTTTTCGAGAATTCATCCTGTTCATGGAAAATTCTTAAATTGTATTTAAGTTGCTTTGAACTGATTTTTTGACTATATGGTAGAGAGTTATTTTTTTACAAAGCTCTCTATAGTAGTCTTCTATTATACTTACTTTTATTATTAGGCTAAAATAAGTTTAAACAACTAATATAAGAAAATTTTAACTAACTTAAGAAAATAAATGTAATTTTTTATTACTTAAAAACTATTGCATTTATAATCAAAGATTCATATAGAGCATTTAATAAAATCCTTTGCATTTGCAATAAAAATGTAATTATTATTCAAAAATTTTATTCCAGAATTTTTGAATAATAATTACATTACCATGAGAAATAAAAAAATGGTAGATTGAACTAAAAAAACAAATTAATAAGAAAAAAAATTAAACATAATATTAACTTTTTCCATTTAATAAAAAGTAATCAAGTTTGGAAACCAAATTTTGAGAGCTTAAGCTAACTAGCATCGAAGGGAGTTGATTAATAGTTTTTAAAATACTAACTATTACTTAAACGGCTCATATAACGAACTTTAAATCTATTAGTAGGAATTTCTTCCGAAAATAATCACAAAGGAAGCATAAAATTCTTAAGTTTTTACTATCGGATATTCTACGGAAGAATGACAAACCTTGCATGATTAATGATCATCGTTCTATCAAATACTTCGCTTCAAAATTAATCTAGAGGAAGTATGATTTATTATTCAGTAAAATATATTAGAGTTTCATGCACGACGAGGAAATCACTGTATTAATATAAGAAAGAAAACAAAGAGTCACAGAAGCTGGAAAAATTCATTTCAAATGAAAAATGTCAGGGAAAGAAGCAGGCCTAACTTGAATAAATGGTTTTTTAAAAAGCTATTTTATAAATCATATTGCCACATTGTAAGAGATAATGTAACTACTTTTGGATCACTATTTTTTTCAAATGGAAATTATTCAGGTTATAAATGTTTCATTTAAACTGATTTTAGTTGAAAAATGATATTAAATTCTGTTTTGGAAAAAATTTTTCTGATCAAATAGAAAAAAAATGATTTTAATGCTTCCATTAAATAATAATAGTCGAAGATTTTAATCTTCTAATAATAAAAGAGAAACATGTGTGCATGCATATGCATATTTGTACGTGTTAGTCCTTTGTATGACCGATAATTTGACCTAAGATTACTAAATTTTAAATATATATATTCTGAGGGATAAGAATAAGCAACTCAGATATATTCTTTTTGACATTGCAAAATTAAATTCCTATTAAAAAGTTAAAATATACTGGTACCATTTTAACTTTAGCTTCAAAGACAATGAATTATGCAAATTTTTTCGACTCTATTATAGAATTTGAAAAAGATGCCTTTTAAATTTCAACTTAATTGTTATATAATTTTGAGTATATTTTATTGTAATAATTGACAACTGTAATTTAAGTTAATAAAATAATTCACCCACTCAAGTTCAAATACATTTTTTTTTATTTGTGTTGAATGATGATATTCATAAAGTTTTTTTTTAATATTAAGCCATTAATATGGCTAATTTTTATTTATTAATTAAAAACTAATTTTCCCGCCGAAATTCTTCAATTAACCACTGGCAAATGAATAAGATTTCATTTTGATTTTTTTCCCCACGCTAATGAAGTTAGGCTTAATATGTTTTCGAACGATTATTTCAAACGATTCTGTTTATTTTCTATGTATTTGATGCATTTGAAATTAAACATTGTTTAGTTAATTAGTTCTTTTTATTTCATTTTAAAGTATTTTTTGATTTAAAATAAAACAGAATAAAAGAAATTTGAAATTTTTAATCTGTATAACATTATTCCAACTGGCCTGGAAAATCCATGCATTTGCGTTGCCCCAATTGGTGTTAAACATTCACTCATGTGCAGTATGCTCAAATTTATTTTCTAATGGATACGAATTTTATTTTGTTTTGATTAGACATAATTTTTTAATACATTTTTTATATTGATTGTGCTTATTTAATTAAAAAAATACTAATTTTTTTGATGACCTAAGTAGGAATTGACTAGAATTTTTTTTATATTACTTGTTTTTATACTTACACTTTTTTAAATAATCCTATTCAAAAACAATTCCTCTTTAGTTTATAAATTATAATACTTTTAATTTTATAACAAATTGGTTATTTGTCATGCCCATACAAGTAATTTCCAAATGCGTGCTTATGGAAATTACTATTATAAAGCTCTACCGGTAGTTCTAATAATTTTCAATCTCGTTTGTTGCATGGAAAGTTTAACGGTTAACAAATTCTACTCTCATGTAAAATTAAACTCTACAATTTAGCAACTAATTCTCTTTCTATAAATAGTTCCACGCATTTAAACGCGTTTCATAAAATTGCAAACTACAAAGTAATTACCATCCCAATTCCAAACGGGAAGTATATTTCATTTAAAGATCAGATTTTATATTATTTATGCGAAATCCATCGAGCCGTGGCCACCTGAAAATTTCATTTCATTAGAAGGAAATGTGTTAAACATGAGTTGTAGCGTTTATTCACGGGATAGCCTATTCCTCCATTGTTTGAGATTAAAATCCCGAAAATATATCTCTGAATGATTTGGAGCAATTTGAATTATGTAATTTGTCCGTTGTTCTGTATGCTCCGCTGATCCTTTTCAAGACTTGAATTGCTTTACTGTTATGCGAAATGGAATCATTGTCATCTTATCTTCAAAACTGAGAAAGATTTGTTTGATTTTTGATGAGTTTGGATTTTAATATCTTTATTTGTATTTAATAAACGGGCAGACTATAAAGAAATCAAACAATGGCACAGAAAATTAAAATTTGAAGAAATAGGATTAAATATCATAATTAATAGGAAAAACTTATCCATAAAAATGATAATGCAAGGGTTTGTCCACAAAAATTATATTCATAAAATATAGAAGATATGCTGAAGAACCGTTGTATATATGTCTATATGTGTGTGTAAAACAAAATAATTTTTTTTTTTGGTTTTGATAAAACTAAATATTTTATTCATTTGAAGAAATTTATCGAAAATATTATAAAGTCTCTAATTTCAGCCATGTTTTTCATATATATCATGTCATAGTTTCATTTATATATATTAGTAAAAATAAATATAACAAAAAACTTTGAAAGGAATAAGTTAATATCTAAGAATCGGTACACCTAAAGAACTTGTCTTCCATTTTTTTTTTAAATTTAGCTAAATTTGTTTTATTTTTTATTTTGTTTTTATAGTTCTCCAGAAAAAAAATTACAATATGAATTGTTCACGGCATTTAATCTGTATTATTTCTTGACACAATATGGCAAAAAAGAACATTTGCGCTATAAAACAAAACAAAACCTGTATTGTTTCATACACATTCCACTCTTTCCTAATGGAAGAAACTAACTAATTACTTTACATAACGCATTTAATATTTAAATAATTTTATTACATTTTTATTTTATTTATTTTATTTTTATTACATTTTTA
>JAOUZG010040215.1:6451716-6487351 GCA_026289955.1 Argiope argentata
TTTTATTACATTTTTATTTTATTTATTTTATTTTTATTACATTTTTATTTTATTTATTTTATTTTTTACATTTTTATTTTATTTATTTTATTTTTATTACATGTTTAAAATATAAACTTATTTTTTATTTCAAAAGAATTTTGACCATTTTTGATAATTATATAATTAACAGATTCCACAAATAAATAAAATAAAAATACATTTAGTTTCATAGGTCATTCACAACTGACTGACGTTTCTTCATTGGATACTGTTTAGAAAAATAAGACAAATTTTTTATGAACGTGTGAAAAATTCCTGAACATTTAATGGATTTTTCACATTTCAAATCAATAAGAAATATCTAATATTAACTAAAAATGCATGTAAAATCATTTATTTTATGATATTATAAGTATTTTTATACTTTATCTTCACAGAACTGTACCAGCAAATGAAGTTTCGTACATTGACTTTTATAATAGCATTTAAATAAGACGGAAATTTCTCTGTGATAAATAAAAACAATGTTATACCAAATATATAAAATTTTTAATTTTTATAAAGTAATAAATGTTGTTAATGAACGAAAGTAATTCCGGGCATTATTAAGATAAATTCTGTGAAAAGAATTATTTTAATGTTTTGAACAATTTTGTCATTTTAATCAGTGAACATTATGTTTATTTTTTATTCGAGTGATTTTTCTTAAGCAATGTACAATAAAGAATATCTCATTTTGCGTACACTCGGAAATTAATATTAACTACTTTTATTAAGTTTTGATGCCATTAACAGGGCGGATCATTAAATATGCAATTGCTTAAGGCTTTAAGGCCTTGATAGTTTTTTTTCTGATACTTTTAGAGTAATTCAATTTTATGCTTTTAATTAATATACACAGAACGTGCTCTCATATTTACTGACATTAAAATTAAGTATCATTTATATTTTGAAGAAATTTCAACAATATTCCTAATTAAATAGTTTCTGCAAGTTTTGCATTACGCTTCGTTTCAGTCCGAAGAAACATTTAAATTTAGAATTTAAAAAAACTGAAAATATCAAAAAATTAATATTTAGTCTAAGCTAAGAAAATTCTGTTATTTTTTAATTGTTTCAAAATAATAATAATAATTTTAAATTTTAATTTTTAGACTAGAAATGAAAGTACTTAAGCCATTTTTCTTGCCAGTGAAGAGCAATCCATGTTTTATTTTAATTTGTCGATAGTTGTTTTTCAAAAAGAAAATATGTAGACTGTTGTTCTAGTTTTTACCTATGGGACTT
Organism: Argiope argentata; assembly: GCA_026289955.1. NCBI lineage: Eukaryota > Metazoa > Arthropoda > Arachnida > Araneae > Araneidae > Argiope > Argiope argentata. Next base: position 6,452,986 of record JAOUZG010040215.1, read on the forward strand.
GCCATGGACAAGCCCCCCCCCTGCTGATACAGCAGCATATTTAAGCCAAAAGGAACGTCTCTTTTTTTAAAGTAGCGCCAACTAGGGCCAAGAGTACGAGTTAGCTACACAGTCGCCACATTTGCTTCCACTGCCGCTTTTTACTGGGGGGCACAGTCACACATCTCACAGATAGCACACAGAAGAACAGCCATGCCAGTACCGGGACTCGAAACCGGGACTCCCAGAACACGAGGAAGACGAGCTACTTCTGTGCAAGAAAGCAGGAAACTATGTAGATTAAACTGTAATATGTAAAAAATGAGTAATTTTATTGGTATTGGAAAGAGGAAAATAAGACCTACAGTATTTTCCATGCCTAAAGATGCCCAAGGGCCTTAAGTCGTAGTGTATAAATAATTTCATTTTATACATCCATGAACATAAATGAAAGATAATTCAGAATAATAAGGAGATTGATCTATGAAGTAAAAATTTCTCCAATCAAATTATCATCAGATTTTCATGAATAATATCTAGGCAAAATGCAAACACGTACATAAATTAAGAAAAATTCATGCCAAAATCTAGTTCTAAGATACATTATCACCCTTAAAAGGACTACACATAACTTCAAAAATCATAAGCAATTTGCAGGAAGCTACCAGATGGCACCGAACACAACACTACAATGACGAAAGTGAAAGAGAGGAGTATAGTAGAAAAAAGTAAAATTGTTCTCAAACGCTCTGTGCTAAAACCAAATAGTTATTACCCAGAGGAGGCACGTGGAGGATTTTTGTCTGATATTTTATTTGGATGATAATTATCAGTAATCTAGAATGGAGTTAAACAAAGATGGAAAAGGAGCGTGAAAATGTCCGAAGTGTAATCCCTAAGCTTTGGTAACTATTCCAAGACTATGAAAACACCAGTAAATGTTACAGCACAGCTCTCTCTCAAGTGACAATACCGAATAATAACAAGTATTTGTCAGTAACAGTCAAAAGAAGTAGACGAAGCGTAGCTCCTACAATATCGTCTCATCGTCTGTCTTTATCCTTGAGAATAAACGTCTCTATATGTACACAAACCATGTAGAGACGTTTGGGGCATATTCTCTATATGCTTGCAGGCCTGTCAGATTCTCCTTAGGGTAACTCATTGTCGCCAGTGTTTAACTTGGAGTAGATAACACGCAATGCTTCCTCATAGTGGGCTTGTTTTTTTTCCATCGAGTTCGGGTTTAGCTTGACGATCTTTCCTTAAGAGATCAATAGGTACCTCCCAAGTGAACATTCTTTATCGGCATTGCTGCGGTGATGAAACAGGATTGCTCGTTCGTGGCGAAATAATACAGGACTCCAGAATAGATCCGCATGTTCATGCCTGAACCATGATATAACATAACGCCATCCTGTGCTCCCGGTGCTTATAACGCTAAGTTATCTAACCAGTTGGATGAGCACAAGATGGGAGAAAGAGAAGGAAAAAAAAGGAAAAAATTTGTAAAAAGAAAAAAAGAGAAAGAGAGACGATAAACCATTCAGGGATTTCAAGAGAGAATGCCATCGTTGTCAAATCTATATATATTATAATTTTGGTTGATTTTAACATGAGGAATTCTTGTCTCAACTATTGTAGGTCTTGAAGAGGTCTTGGTATTTATGAATATGGTTTACTATGGAGTGGATTTTGCCGCGTGAAAGGGTATTTGATGAAACTCTCCTGTACCATTCTTCTTCGAGGCTTCTTTCTGGCTTTCGCATGTGCCGTGAGAGAGTGAGTAGGCATTCTGTGGCATAGTGAATTGGAGATCCTATTTCTCCACAGCTACAGTGAGGGGAGCTGTCTAGATGGAATCTGTATAGGTATGTCAGGAATGGGCCGTGTCCAGTGAAGAAAAGTACATTCGCTCTGTTCCAGTTGACAGCGTAGAGAGAAACTTTTGGTATTATGTTATATGTGGAACGGCCTGTTTCGCCTTCTTCCCATTCCTTTTGCCATCTTGTCATCATGTCGGTTTGGAGGATGTTCTTCAGATGAGATATTGAAGGCTTCATTAAATACGCACTAGCCGCTGTTTTGGCTAGTTTGTCCACCGCTTCATTCCCGTAATAGCCTACATGTGCCTTGATCCATGGAATTTCAATATAAGTATTTTCATGTATGAACCATGACAGGTTAAATTTATCGAAACATCATTTTCGAATAAGATTTTTCTTTGTTTAGAAATGACATGAGCACATAATTTATTTTTATATGTGGCAACTCTCACCCTCATTATGAAAACATCGTGAACGCATGCCTACAACCTAAGGATATCATCCATATCTGGTCTGGGCTGCATTCTAATGTAACTTGAATCCGATAGAGCATGTGGTGGATATATTTTGCTTAAGAGTTTCAGCATGCTAACCACCTCCTAACTGAGTACTGTAACTTCACAGATCATTGTTTCTGGGTGAAGTAATCTTTCAAAGCAGCAGCTTGATAATTTGATACGAAACGTGCCTAGTGGACGGTACATAATCGTTTGGGAAACATATAATGTATTAAGCCTCATACCATCCATGTTAAATTTCTATAAGGGAGTTTGTCTCCTATTGCTCCAGAGAGCAAAAATTGAAGTTTTTATGAATGGTATCGTGTAGACATCAACGTTTTTGTAATTTATGTTTTATTTAGCAAATGGAATTTATAAATACGAAATGTATGTTTTGCTTCTGAACTTTTACTTGACATAACTGGCATCACCATTAATTTATGGATATGAGTGTAAATGCTCTAATCGTGTTGCAATTGTTAAATTGTTTGATTAATGATTTAGGAATCAGCTATTGGCTTTAATCCAAGTCAACACCCAAACATTATGCTAAGTGAATTTAACAAAGCTCTATACATGCAGTGAATTCCATCATTTTAAAGAACTAACTATAAATCGAAATCAAGATTTTCGGGAACTATTTTGAATAAAGCTGAATGGAGAATAGGAAGAAAATACTGTAAATTCAATCGAGACCTTTTATGATTTTTCAATTTCCATAAGGAATAAAAGTGGCTAAATTCGATAGATATGACGTTTTAAAGAAATTGAAAAAGGAAATTTCAGTTCCCAAAACAGATATGCAATAACTACCAGTGTATAATGACGTAAAATAGTCTTGCACGTCTATTAAATCAAAAGGATTCCAGTTTTCAGAAGAATACAAGTTTTCAGAAAAATATGTAAATTGATTTCACTCATAAAAATATACTTACAACTACTGTTTGATATTTAATTCAACAAATAAATTCGAAGAATGTGGCATCTTTGGTTTTCCCAGGTTCATTTATTTTCTTTAGAAATGCTATAGGAGACTTTGTATTATTATTAATAATAAGATCACTGTCAACCAACAAAATTAATGAAGTCTAGACAACATTAAAATTCAAATAGAAACTTCTAAATGAATAGGGTCTAATGGTACAAAACATGTGCAACTGGACTTTCTTATATTCGAATCTTTAATTGAAGGAATTATCTTAATACACAAAATCTAAATTTTTGATTTTGTTTTTGTAAATACAACGAATAAACCAACGCATAGCATGGCATGTAAAAATAACTAATAAACAATGTTTCAGATTTTTTTAAATATCTAATGTATGAAAAAACACAATAGATATTTTTACACTGAGACTTTATGAAATAAAGAGAATTTGAAAAATATCTTTATTTAAGATATTCTTTTCCTTTGAAAATCACATTTTTTTAGATTAGTCATTTTTTTCTTTAAAAAATAAAATTTTCAGACTCTATTTATTTGAGATATATTTTTCATTGTAAATACTTTTTTTCGTTACGTTATTGTATTTGGAAATTCTATAATTCTTTAATGGAATATAGTACATGGTTTTTACATGAAAAATTATCTTTTTAAAGAAAAACGACAGTTTCATGCAAAGTGATTGGTTGTTTGTAGAGGAATACGTAGTGATGTTGTTATAATAACACTTTTCGCAATTATGTTATTGTATTTGGAAATTCGATAATCATTTAATGAAATTTAGTACATGGTTTTAACATTAAAAATTATCTTTTTGAAGAAAAACGATAGTTCCATGCACAACGACTGGTTGTTTGTGGAGGAATACGTAGTGAGGTTGTTTCAATAACATCTCTGTGGAAGATCACTCCTGGAAATTGGGGTATGGGGTGGGGTGGGGTGGAGATATGGAGCGCAAAATGTTTCGTAACTGAATTTCAATAAATATTAGTATTTGCAGTGGCAAATGACTCAGACGCACTGAACAATTTTCTACTAGAGTAAAGAGATGAATTGCACCAAAATTATTTTAATATGGCTGAATGCTATTGATGAACTACTTTATAAATAATTATCTTTTCTTTTGTTGGTAAAATACTGTTGTGGGGCCAAGTTTCCTTCAATCCAATGACGAGACAAACTTTCCAAGAGATAGGATAGACAATGGTCAGTTAACATTAGCGTAACTTCTGTCATAGTCTTCATGATCCGAATATAAGTTCTTGTCTCACAGTACATCATCAGTGGGCATTCAGATAATCTGTATGCATTTTAAAAAAGAGAGGGATGAGATGATCGATGTTCATATTTCTGTTATTCAGAAGTGAAAGTCAGGATGAGAGCTTCAATTCCCATCTTCTCCAATCGTAATTACATTTATTCAGACATCTCAGTCTTTGCATACCTCCTAAGGGCTTTATTTAACTCATAATCAGAGAATATTATTGCTACTTCAACTGTAAATCTACTGGGAAGTATTATTACAACAGCAATAACTCAGGTTATAATAACGATTCCATTCTCAGTAGTCTTCCATTCTGACAATAATAAACATTCAGGTAACTCGGATGTTTTAAAAGGTCAAAAACACTTAAGCCTATTTATCTTGGTTTTAAAAATTCATAGATAAGTTTAAAAAGATTGAGTCAATCAACTTATGGATAGCGATCTAATATACAAGCTCCATTTGCTTAATTATTCTATAAAACCAATTAAAAGTATGACACTTTAAATAAATATTTAAAGTATGTAAGAGTTGAGAATTCGCTGAAATGTGAACATTTTTTTAAATTGAAAATTATAAAGCGTCAAAAAAAGAGCTTTTCATGAAAATCGTATTCAATTCGTCAAAATGTATTCAAAATAAGAAGTTTCTTTAATCCTGGTTAAGTAAATAAAAGAATACATAAGGGATTATTATAAAGACTAACGCTATCTATTGGACTATAACTATAACGACTAACGCCATCTATAGGACTATAACTATAGCGACTAACGCCATCTATTGGACTATAACTATGGTGATAAATGCCATCTATTGGACTATAACTATGGTGACAAACGCCATCTATTGGACTAGAAGACTTCATAGAAAAGCCAATTTGCCAGTTTTAGTTTGGATAGAGAAAATGAGAGAGGAAAATGTAGTCTTAAAGTAAGAGTGGCAAATAGATCCAAAATGATGGAATTTGTTATTGATTATTGAATACTAATACTCACTTTTTAAAATTGTGTTTTGCGATATATGCAATTTAAATAAATTGTTGATTTTCCCTAAAAATAAATTTGAGTGCTGACTGTGTTGTCCGTTTATATGTTATAATATATATAGTGTTATTTAATCTTTAAAATATCCTTCAAATAATTATTCCGGTGGCGGCTAAAAAGAAATTTTTTCTCTTTTCTTCAACATTATAATAATTGTATACTTATATTTAGAAATAAAATTTTAAATACATCGTTAATTAAAGCTAGTAGAAGTTTTCTTTTGTCAAGCAATTTTTTTTAAAAAAGTGAATCCCAAAATATCTTCTTTCGTCTGCCCTGCAGCCATAAAAAATTATTCTCTTATGGAAATTTATTAAATGCAATAAAGATCGAGTGAAGATTTTCACTATATATAGCACAAGGTAAAAACATAATTTTTAAATAAATAATTTCATAGAGCTTTAAAAAAATTCTGCAGAACATTTTTTTAAAGAATTATACGAAAGAATGATCCCCCAGGTTATGATATAAAGTGTTTAATTGAATGAAAATAGTCATGATTTCATGAAAGGAAAATATGAATCAAGTACTGTTCGTCGCAATTAAAATACAGGAAATATTCACAAATTGCGATTGGAATATTTCATTGGAGCAATGATTTGAAATCAAAGAGAAAGTATCTCGGAACTTCAATACTACTAAACTCATCATGGAAGCATGAACCTGCTTACTTCTGATTCATGAAACAGGGTTCTCATTAGTGTTAATCTCTCAGAGCATAAGTAAAAATAAATTACTAAACATAAATAATTGTTAATATTGTCACATTAGAGAACAATTTTTATTCATTAGAAAGTATTTTCCAAAGAAATTAATTAAACATTTAATTTTTGTGTGTTATCTCAATGATAATATATTTTACGATTCAACTGATGATAATTTACTATTTCAAGGATGCAAATATGATATTCTTATTTAAAAAAGTTTTAAATAAATATTTTACCTCTTCCATTTAGTAATTCAATTATATTTTTGATAGATTTAATTTTTTAAACTCTGTGTATGGAAAAAAAATCCTTTTTTGGGGACCTGATTTTAAAAAAAATATTGTAATTACAGATTTTTACAACATTATCATCTTTCAGTTGCTGGTAACATGGCATCTAATTTCTCATCCGAATTTTTTTTTTTCAAATTAATCCTGCTTTCATGGATACATTCAAATTTTACAACTCTTTGTTTAGCTTATAAATGCGTTGTAAAATAGATGGTATTCTATCGAATAAGTTTTTTCAGTTTTGTCGAATTGATTAATTATCTTTATTCTTGTGCTCGGAAGTATATAAGTTATATGTTAAAATCAAAATCATGATAATTTTCAGTTACCATCAGAAATAAAGGAATTCTCTGATTTTTTAAAATCAAATCAGTAATACTCAGTGGTTGTTATAATTCCAAAATTATCTTAATTTTATTTTCAGATATTTCATTTTATAATTATTTAAATCTTTCAATTAAGTTCTCATTAACTTCCTAGTGTAGTAAATTTATATATTTTATTAACTTAAATATTTTGGATAAAATTACCCAATTTCAATACTTCTAGAGTTGAACTATCAGAACCCTTAAAATCAATTAAATTATAATGAATTAATAAGAATGTAGAATATAAATAATGAAAAAAGTAATATAAATGTTTAAAAATAAATTCCTATTTAGGTCAACATTCGTGAATTTTCAACGCTCAATGGAAAAATGCATAAATTTATAATTTTGTTACGCCATTTGGGATAACACAATGTAGATAAAAAATTAATTTCCTATACTCTGTTTTATTTTAATTCAAAAGTACTTCAAATGAATAAAAAAATCCATTGATCAATGTTTAATTTTAAATGCATTAAACACTAAGAAATTAAACAGAATCACTTGAAATAATTGGTTGAAAACATGTTAAGTCTAACCTCATTAGCCTGGGGGGAAAACTGACGTCTTACTCATTTGTCGTTCAGGAAATGAAGACTTTTGGCGGGAAAATTTTTAGTTATTAACAATTGAAAAATTAACCGAATTAATGAATTAATATTTAAAAACTTTGTATTAATATCGAAGGTCCTCCATAACAAGTTTAAAAAATGTATTTGAACTTGAGTGTAGGAATAAAAGGTATTTTATAAACAAATAAAAATATGATATATATATATATATATATATATATAGGAAGTGTGAACTAATAGTAAGAATTTATTAAAAAATTGGCATTTCATTGTATTTAAATATATAAACCTTTTTCAAAAATTGATTTTTGAAAAAAATTATTGATGCGGTAATAATTTTTTAAAAAAAAATCTTGGAAATAAAAAACAAACCTTCATTTAGTTGCAACCAATAGCTACTTTAATTTTACAATTTTCAGTTTAAGAGCTTTTTATAATTTCAATTTAATCCAGCATTTTTCACTCCAACATTTATTGTAGAATATTTCCTTTCCACTTCTAAATGTATAAGAGAAGGCACTAAAGATATAATCAGCCTATCTTACCTGATTCAAAGTTTTCCAATTACTGGCATCCGCATGTATCAGCAACAAATTGACCGGATACCATTCGAAATATTTACCTATTCCTACAGCATCTCCATTGTTCCTTCTGAATTTATCAACACTTAACGCCGATACAAAGATCTTTGAATAACTTATTCACCAAACAAGATTTACTTCAATTTTTATGAAAATTGGTGGATTAGGACACCATTTCATAAAATCCCATTCCAGAGCTTTGTGTCAAGACTTTCTGGAATCCTTTCTGAATATCTCCCCTTTTATCCATTCCAGGCAGCGTTTGGTGCGGAACAGTGCTCCGGCATAAAATTTTCAATGTTATTCATAAGACAAGGCAGAGGCGGAAATTCTCATTGTGTTTGTACATACCTCGAGTAGCATCAGCGTCCGGACGAGCCCCGGATGTTTAATTGAGAAGGTAGGAGAATAAGCTCTGGGTTTCATGAAGGAATTCTCTCTCGTGTATCCTTTTCATGTGCGACGTGAAATGTCTGAGAGGGAAAGATGACAGAATCTGTTACCTTATCCTGGGGTGGACTCGTTTGCGCTTGAAAGGAAGACATGGGAGGTATGGACTGATGGATTGGGCTCTGCCATAAGGTGCTTTCAAGAAATTTCCGGTGTGGATATTTATGAAATGAATAATTTAGGTTTGTGTACTTGGGATGGGTATTTCGGCTTTGTTTTCGTATATTCTGCATATACTTCCTCAGGTAATGATGATTTAAATACATGTCTTTATAACGTCTTTAAATTTATTTAATGAAAGTCGAAATTAATAGAGTTAGTTTTAGAGAATTTACGATTTTAAAAATCAATACTAATGTTATGATTATTAGGAGTAAATTATCATTTTTGGTTGGCTTTTGTTATCATGTCAGAATGTTGTTTTGGGAATAAGGGGTTTTGGCATCAGCAACAATAGAAATTTTATTATATCCGTAGGCAAAAAATAGAGGTTTTAATAACGCGTTGTCATCTCATTTAGAAATGCTCTGATTAAAAATATATGTTATGGACTACAACAAATTAAACCTGTAAAAGTGTCATTTTGAGCACGTGATTATATAAAATGAAATTAATGGGAAATGCGATATTTTTTTTAAATAAATGCGAGACAGTTTTTCGAATCGTTTGCAATACCAAAGTGACTCATTCAATGAACGATTAAAATGAATTAAAATATAATTTAACTTGCACGAGCACGTGGTGCTTGGCCGTTGAAAAATTTATGTTCTGAAATGATAATTGAGATATGCATAGCAGATTTCATTATAATCCTTTATTGTATATTAAATTCCTTTTAACTTTCCCGTAAATGTAGAATGGAGGAAGTATAGCAATTGAATAAAAATTCAAACTATATTTTGGCTCCCATTTTCGGAGAAAATGTGTCTATGTGCAAAAGATGCCAAATTCAATTTTTTATTTACATATTTTATTTGCATGTCCTGTTTTTCATTCTTATGATGCTCGTTTTTTTTTACCTCATCTTTATCATTACAGGATTTGGTGGATGAAAAATATCACCAGAATATTTTTAAATTCCTAAGAGATATTAGCTTTATCAAGAGCATATAGTTTTTTTTTATTTTGTTTGGGCTAAACGTTCCTATATAAGTGCTTGTACTATACATCATTGTATCAAATTTTCATGACTCTCAGTTTTGAATTTAAAGATGCTAAAATCATTTTTTACATTACACTTATACAATTTTATCTGTGTGCATATATGCTATTTTTTTAAAAAAAATGAGTGTTTTAATGTTTTTTTAAAAAATTTTACTTTAACCAAGCAAAATCAACCAATCAAACATCTAGATTTTTACTCATTTTCACGTTTTGCCTCTATGAATTCAAAAGCTGTGTAGCAAAGATAACGCTTTTGGCAAAGAAAGGCTTTGAACTAGACGTTTGAAATTTAATATATAAAACCTATCTCTACTGATGGATGGCTATAAGTTAACACAATAATTGCAAAATAAAGAGAGCTAGATAGATACAATTCGGTATGTAGATTATACAGTAGAGAAAGCATCATAAAAAGATGAGCTAATCCAACTACTGGTTGATCATCTGATAGCCTGCGCTTTCACAATCATGTAAACAAGATAATTCAACAATCAGTCATATAACAACTAATAAATTTCTTATATATATGCAATAACGTGAATATATAAGAAATTTGGTATGGGTTTCTGGCACTGTTAGTATAGTTTTGTCTCAAATGTTTGTTTCATTTGGTAGGGAAGAACGCGTTTGAACTACAAACTATTTTTTTAATGTCATTAAAGCATTCTAGGTATAATTCGCCAAATAACTCGCCAAGGATTATAGAAAAAAATCAGTAAAAATGTGAAATTCACTCCAAAAGTTAACATTGCTGTAAGCAAAATCCTATAAAGTTATTTCTCGAATGAGAATTTTATTAAGGAGTGTGCGAGAAAGTTTTCGAGTGACTGCTTCTACTGGCTTCTATATGTAAACTATTTTGGGACCTATATGTTTATGAGCTATATATATATATATATATATATATATATATATATATATATATATATATATATAACACATTTGGGTTTCTATATGTGAACTACTTGGGCTCCTATATGTAAACTATTTGTGTCGTTGTTACCTCTGGTTAAATGGCATTGACTAAACCGATAAACTTCTCAAAAATTTTCATAATTTTGTAAACTGATGGTTTTTGTTGAAAATCTCTTGGTAGAGGAAATCAAATGATGAGCAGAGGAAAAAAATACCAGTTTTAATCGATATATTGATAAGCGATTAAATATAAAAGATTAATTATTACATACGGTTCATTAAATCTTAATTTTTTTTTGATATTTAAATTATGCGAGAACTCATGCATGTTTTTTTTCTTATTATGAATTATGCATTGTATGAAAAATACCTTTATCTGACTTTCTTGTATTATATATATATATATATATATATATATATATAACAAACCCACTTCAGTTTGGGATGGCCAGAAGGTTTGTCTCAAGGAAAATTTTCATTTAATACAACATACTGTAACTACGAGCAATCTTTTAAATATGTAAATGAATATTGCAAGAAAATTTTTTATTGTAGGTTTTACGATTCACGAAAGCAAATCTTATCAGGTTTTGCTTAGTTTAACGCCAAACGAAAGATGCAACTTTTCATGATAAAATGTAATTCTTAGTACAATTATTTTGTTATTAATGAGATATACGGCCCTTAACTCTGACTTTTCACCATGAGTTTAAATTTGAAAATAAAGTATCGTTTTAATATACTTTTGGGGAAATTGTTATTTATTTTTATTTTATATTTGTAAAAATCAAGAAGCAACCTGCTGACTCATTTCGAGAAAATCTTTTATCATTTAGGAATAGTGTAAGAATAAAATAGTTTTAGAAAAGGTATCAAAACTGGGGCTAAAACCCTAAGTTTATTTCAGAACTTTAATTTGGATATTAACGATATTCATCAAATAAAAAAAATTTTATTTATGGAAAATGATAAAAATTAGACAAATAAGATTAATAAAATTAAAATTTTCATAATTCATAAAAGTGTAAATGTTAATATTAGAAACATTTTTTCAATGTAATAAGAATAAAAAATAATATGAAATAATCTATTTTTTAGGTGTTTACAAATGTGAATGAAATAGACAATGTGAATTAAATAGACATTGAAATAGAATAATCTGATTAAAAAATTTTTAGGTAATTTTTATACAGACATAACTATAACTATAGATATCAAATACTTTCAAAGATATATAATTATATTTATTATTATTTGAATATTTTTCTTATTTTTTTAACCAATACACTATACAATATAAATAAATATTTCTATGTAAAAATAAATTTTAATATGCAAAGAAATTTTATGTTAATAATAAAATATAAATATAAACATTCTCAATCAAAATTTATTTACATTTTATTAATCCTTAAAATGATTGAAAATGTAAATGCATGAAGACTTTATAATTTGAGCGAATTAATTTGATTTGGTTTAACAATTTAAATTTAATGTCAAAAAATGATATTTTTTTATGAAATGTAAAATGCTTTGCCTATTAATATAAGAACTTCAATAATATTTCGCTTTCATATAGTAAGAAATGTTGGTATTTTATTTAAGAAAGAACTACTAATACCCTTTTAATTTCTTACATGTTTTTTTTTGTTTAGTTAGTTTTACTTTTTTTTCAGCTCAAAAATATAATAGCATTTCAAAATTGCATCAGATTTAATTTCTGTAAATAACATGCCAAGCTTCTTTTATTAAATCTACATTTTATTAAATTAAATGCGAATAATAATAAAGATAATAAAGTGGGATTCCCAAAAAGTAGCAGATGCGAATGCTAGAATTCCATTATTTTCAATTATTTCATCCTGTTGAAAATAAAAATTAAGAAGAAAAAAAAACTTAATTCATTCTCCAGCAAATTTTGTACGAGAGCGATGTTTAGAATAAAAGTAAATAAAACAAAACTAGGGAACTAATTTAATTTAATATAAAACAGTCAACATTCATCTGTCAACACAAAACTCGCGCCACTTGAAAAAATAATAGAACAATGCAAGATAAATTCGGAAAAAAAAAGAATAAATAAATGACGGAAACGGAAAAATTATCGTTTGCCAACAGCTTAATGAATTAGTTTCATTGAGAAAATGCTTCTTTTCTTTCACACGCAAACGTCTAATTTATTCAAAGAAATTCGTGGCACGTCTAAGAGTCCATGTTCACTGTAATGGACCGCCGAAATGTACCAACACATGGGGATCCAAGGACCAAGTTTTTTTCTTCTAAATTACCACCAGTTACGGAATAAACAAAACTGGAATTAACGTGTGATGTGCCGAGTGGAGCATTTAACTGTTTTCTTTGTGTAAAGCATGCATAATTTAAAGGCAGCTGTTGTTCAAGAATTTTTAGCTGCGAATTGTTTCTTCGGATTTTTGTTTTTTGTGTGAAAGAGTTTTGGTATCTGACAATTGGAAAATAATTCCATTTTGCTTTTATGTCGAGAAAGCAATTCGTAGATTTAAAGACAGAAAAGTAATAATAATGATGTTTAATACTCCTTTTTAAATTTAAATTGAAATAAAGCTTCTTTTAGAATTTATATCTCTTAATTCCTTAATATTTAATTATTTTTGGAATAGATATAGATATATAGAATGTCTCAAGCTTTCGAATATTTATGGACTTAGTGTCTTTAAAGAATTAAGATTCTTCTCAAAAAATCATTACGTCTTACTTTAACTGATTAATATTGTCGTTCAGCAAACACTAGTCGTTAATGCTCTATAAAATTGTTTCACTACATTAGGGCAAAATTATAATTTTTTATACCATGCTTTATTATTTAAACATATTAATACATATATTAAAGTAGAAGAATTCTTGATTTACAACACAAGTAAATAGTTTCAATTATTCGTAATAAAAATTATATTGAATCTGCATTTGCTTATTAATTCTGACATTAAATTCGAATTTGTATTTTTTAATTCTTTAATTCAAGTATAATAATTTAGGATGGGAATTAAAGACAATTACAAGAAATATAAATATTAAAAAATGTAGTGCTGTCTTACTAACACGCTATTATAATTTACAAATTTTAATATAATTGCATTGATATATTGGATATTCATTAATAAATTAAATATATTGAAGCTTAACTTTTTAAACAAAGAACTAAAAATTATTAATTAAATAAACTTATTCTTTCAAGGATCCTAAAAATATTCAATCATAATTTTAAACTAATAAAATTTGAAAAATTAATCATTGAACAAATCTGTGTATTATGTAAGAACATCATTTAAAAGTCAAGTTTCCTAACTTTTAAATTCAAATCCTATTTTTAACACAAATCCTATTTTTATTGAAATTGTGAGTTTCTTTTAAAAAACAAACATTTGATTGTCACCATTTGAAAATGGACACAATTTAAAGTGAATACCAGTATTTATTTTAGAATGCACAAATTTATAGAAAAAACAAAATATTCAAATTATGTATTTTTTTAATAAAAAAATATGAAGAATGAAAAAAAAATTAAAGTTACAAACTTGAACTGGTTTTTCAAAAAAAAAATTCTTATTTACATTTTAAAATGAAGAAATCGTTTTTATTAATTTCATTTTATAACAAATGTTTAAACATTTTTAGTGTACTGTGAAAATAATTATATCATTAATAAAATAATAAGTTCGGTTTGAATTCCACTAAAAGAATGAAATCCTTTTTCAAAAAATTATGCAACATTTTTTTTTTCAAATCCGAGAAAATTTTGTATTATAATTAAATAAGTAATATTAAAAAGATTGCTGATTGAAATAATCTAAAAAAAATTGTAGGTTATTACAGAAAACTCTAAAATTAAATTTAAAATAAATAAATACATTTTTAAAATTTTCTATTAATTTTTAAAATAAATTTTGATAAACTTCTCTGGGCTGCATAATCACACTTTCAAAAAGATACATGATCCAAATTTATGGCTCTTGTACAATTAATTTTTATAACAGAGCATAAACAGCTTCATGTCCATATTTTCTTATCGCTTATTAGTAGATATAAGCATATATTTTGAAGGTAAAATTTTAAAAGGAAATTTTTTTTGATAATTTCTTGAATATTTCAGAGATTACCATCTTTATAAAATATCGATAATTAGGGCAATTTGAATTTATATTTAAACGAATGCCTCATATGCATTCAGCTCTTTTTTCTGTGTTCGGAAATCATTCTTCATCTACAAAATACAGATTATTGTCTCAAATAAATATTATCATAAATGAAATAAATGCCTATATACCATCTATAAATAATTTATTATACCACCTATAAATGCCATCAAAAAGTTTGCGAAAATCTGTGAATTATTTCTAAGAAACTCTGAATCCAATTAAATATTGTTTTTTTCTCTCTTTATTGAAATGTATGAATGGTTTTATGAAATATTTCTACAGATGGGATAAATTATATATTTCATATGTATTAACTTAATGAGATTTCTTCTGTAATTTATGATTAGCTTTTTTTCTTCTTCAATCTCTTACTATTTCCCATTAGGATTGCTTCATCGGTATCAAATCTGTTAAATATTTTAAATTTTATTGTATTGGATTTTTCCTTGAATCATGTACCAATAACTTTTCGTTATGGAAATAAAAATACTTATCTGAATTCAAATGAAAAATCATTTAGTATTAGAATGGAGAATACTTTTAAATGGCGACTGAACGACTGCTATGAAGTCATAGAACTGAATGAGTTCTACTTTCCTTTCCATATCTATTTTAGAAAAGTCTGTTTGTTGTATTTATAGAAGATAAAAAAAATATTTATGTATAAACATTTCCGGGTTTCTATTTGTTCTGTGGTGTCTACTAACCCAACCATATCAAGTGAGTTTTTATACAAATATTTAATTTTGAAGATAAATAAATACTACGGTTAGCTTACTCAAACTGCTATGCAACACCTGCTCTTGTAAAGCTGCAGATGGCAATACTTGAAAACAATTTCTCCCCATGAAAAAAAGCGCGGCAAAAAAAGTGTTTTTAATAAACTGCCATTCATATACTGGATTTAGCAACCCCTGTCGTCGCATTATTTTCTTCACTAAACTTAGATCCTTCTTTATTAAAATTCTTTTCATGCACTTCAAAGCTTCGAGGAGAAAAAAAGGGGTTGGAACCCCGCTATCAATTTTACACAGGAAAAGCGTGGAACGCCCTTTTGAGTACGTTGTGGCTTTTCTTTCCATACCTTAGAGTGAGGCGGCATTTTCTCTGCGCTTTTATGTTATATATAAAGATATTTTCTATCAAAAGAGCTGTTTCCGACAGCTTTTCACTGATCTCGGAAATGAAAATAGATCTCTGACGCGATAAGCTGTAAGATAGTGTGATGTATTATGTTCTCTTTAAACTGGCGGGAAAGGCAAAGGAACAAAAGATTAAAAAATGATCAATATCAAGTCATTGAAAAAAATGAAAATCAATCAAAGAATACTCAGAAGCCTGAACGAGATTTTTTTTTTCTTCTTCTTAGTTTTCAACTTAAAACTTTCTCATTGAAATTTTTTAAAATTTAGATGAACAGGTTTTAAGAACGAAAAAATATTTTTTTTAGCTTTGCGAATAGAAAGTTACTGTGATTAATTCAGTATTATCAACCTTATTTTTAAAAATAACGTTGAGTTAAAATATTGGCCTATTTTTATTTGTATTCCTTGACCTGTAGAATCTGTATTTAATCTGTACATTAAGGAATATGTATCTTTATGTCGTCTATAAATTTATAATAAATATTGCAAAATGTTAAAAAATTTTTTGACGTATTATGTTGTTTTTATAAATAGGAGAGAGAAGAAAAATGTTGATAAAAATTAAATTAGAAAAAACGAACTTAGATTTCTATATTAAAAGAAAGTTTTTTTTTCTTTTTGAAAAACACAACATGGAAGACTATTCAAAAATCAGATAAGCTGGAGGTGTTTTTGAATTTGCTAATGAAAGAAAAGCACAATTTCAGTCATTATTTCTGATATTAATTCCCATTATTTTATTTTAAATCAAGGATTATAAATTATATATTTTGTATTATATTGTACCGCGCTTCAGAGTTCGTGTAAATTGTGAGTTGATAAAAAAAAATCTCATGAATATCACAAGACGTTTGTTAATAGAAATCTCTAGAAGATGAAGGAAATTGTTGCAGTTACGAGTCACAACTCGCAGCTCCAATTCAGCTAATACAACAAGAAAGAGCTTTCAAACACAGATGTCTCTAATACCTTAGACAGATAACAGCTTCTGTGCATTAACACTCCAGTCTTTATTACTCTCTCTAACCATCATTGTTAATCGGATGGTGGTATTTATACCTGACTTGGCGTGAAAATATAGGACTTTCCGCAAGGTTCTAGGCTATCTCGTTTAGTAACGGGCTTAGATGATAAAATTTTCTCAAA
This sequence comes from Argiope argentata, assembly GCA_026289955.1. Taxonomy (NCBI): domain Eukaryota; kingdom Metazoa; phylum Arthropoda; class Arachnida; order Araneae; family Araneidae; genus Argiope; species Argiope argentata. The sequence continues at coordinate 6,470,054 of JAOUZG010040215.1, forward strand.
CGTTCAATTTTTTTCTAAATCTAGCCAAGACTTTCGGCAAAATGTCGTCAAGTCAATGGAAATGTAGATTTTACCAAAGATTACGATTTTATGCACGATTTTAGCTTTTTTATTTAGCAAAGATGCACGATTTTAGCCCCAGAATCTTAGTATTTCAAATCTGTCTGAGGTATTTCAAGAGAAATACCAATATTTACAGAAATATTTACAAAGTTATTAGCAATATTGTATACTTTAATTTCTTTACTGCATCCCTTACATTTATAAGACTTTTGATTGAGATTTACTTTCATTGTAAACGCTATGCTTTACAATTTTTTACAGTAAATTGATTTTCGAACAATTTTTTTAATGTATAGTTTTCAGTCGAAATTATAATTGTTATAAAAATTTAAAAAGGAGCTCATAATATTGTTCAAACTCATAATATCCCCTTATTTGAGAATACAAATTAATTTAAATTTAAGCTACAAATTTATAATTCTGATATGAGAAAATTGAAATATTTATTGGTCATATATACCCAAATATTGTGAATTTAAGAATTTATTAGTGTAAGAAAATAAGTGAAGATTCTATTACAAAATGTATGTTTTATAAATATAAAATAATTTTTTAAAGGAAGCTTATTAAAATCACAGCAAATTAAAGAATAACGAAATACTCAAACATTCCTTTTTTAATACATTTTGCACAAATACCTTTTTACTAAACCCTTTTAAAATTTACATGATAAATCTTTAAAAAAAACTTACTTTGATTTACTGACTGTTGCTGTGAAGATGTGTATTTTAAATTTTATATATATATATATATATATATATATAATATTTTTATATTCATGAAAAAATGCAAATTTTTTTTTGTTTTCTTATATTTGTGAAGTCTGCAAAAAGAAAAAAATTTAATCGCATCTTTGTATTCGCCCTTAATATTTTCATAATTTTTATTTCATTTTACATTTATGAGTTCAAAAAGCACATTTTGAGAAAAAATGCATATACACAATATAATGTTAAAAAATATCAACTGTATATTTCAAATTTCCCCATCGACACTTGACGCAGAATCACTTAAAAGGATATTTAAAGCTCAAAATCATTTTTAATCCTATTAATCTTGTATATATTCAATATTAAATAAATGCATTACGTTTTAAATTTTCTAAAAATGTAAAAAAATAATAATAATATTTAAAATTTCTCAGAAATTTTTTTACATAATGGGCTTTGCATTTTGTATCATGAATTAAATAAAAAATAATTAATATGGACATTTCGAAATTCTAATCACTCTAAATTTTAAAAGAAATGAATTATTGAGCAAATTTGAAATGATAAAATAATAGATAACGAAGACTGAATAAAAACTTAAACTTTTAAATCGCAATCGCCTTAATTTGAAACACAAAAAAGGATTATTGGACAGATTTGAAATAAAAAATATAAATTCTTGAATTGAAATGCAAATAAAATTATGGATTAACGACCATTTACTTAACCAGGTACTCAATCAATTGTCTTTAAGAATAAAAAAATGAAAATATAATTATACATAATTTTAATTAATAAGATATAATAATAAATTCAGATGTAAATATAGTTATCATTTTTAATTATTGGGACCGCTTTAAAACGTTGAACGCTTACTTCAGACTATTCCTATGTCTGTGCATTAATAACTAATAAAAATTATATTTAAAAGTTTTGAATTAAGTTTTGAAATCCTATTTTTGCAATTTCAAATTTATTTCTATCAAAATGTTTTAAAGGATTTCATAACAAAGCATACAATTATGAAATGCAAGTTAAAAAAGGAATAAAGATGTCATAATTTTTTCCTCTATTATATATTCTTGTTCTTAAAAATATTCAGAGAAAATTAAATGTTATCATATAAAATAATTAACATATGAAAGGAAAAAAATTAACACTTTGAATAAGAAAAAAAACTGCTTTAAATTAATAATCTGATCTATTCATGTCTAAGTTATGAAATAACTTCCCTTTAAAACACTGGGAAACTATTTCTCAATCAAAAATTTTCATTTTTTCAGCTTTAACTGAAAGGCAGTAACATCGTTGCTTTAAAGTTAAAAAAGAAGAAGAAAAACTTTCATTTTGCACTCAAAATCTTCTTGACTTTCCAGCAGAAAAAGCAATAAAAAAAATTTTTTTTCTAAATTTCTGGAAAAGTTTTTGAATGAAATTAAATCAAAATCTCATTCGCATGATCAGTTCTTACAATGAAAGAAAGAAAAAAAAATCTACTCCAAAAATCTGAATAATAGTAATTAGGTAATCGTACTGTCTCCGATCCAGAACTTTGGCAGAAAATCAACCAAGAATAAAAAATGAAAGGAAAAAAATTCGAATGAAAAAAATCAGCCTAAAATCTCGGAAAAAACGCCGCATTTCATGGGCCGATGATAAGAAAAAAAAAATAAAGGTGGTTGCATCCGATTTTCAAGTTCGATGACTTTTGTTCCATCATCATCGATATTAACGAACAAGAACAAAAGAGTACAAATGATATTATATCATAAATGTCTCCCCTTCAGTCAAAAGGTCGACGTATATCTCCCTAGTCCCGCCTCGATCCAACGGACTTTCAAAAAATGATTGAAAAAAAAAACTGACATTAAAAATGAACGGCGAGAGAACGTATACATCACTTTCTTCAGATATTTTTTTCCCTTGCGTACCCCCGCTTCTTTTCGAAAGCCTGAAAGTAAGTAGGAGAAAAAAAACTTTGTAAGTGATAGAGTAATGTTAAATCGATTACGACACTAGATGCAAATCACATAGCATTATTGTGGTGAAAAGAGGGTCATTTTTTTTAATACTGCTATCAAGGTTACCACGGTTTCTGAAATGAATGCCCAAGTGATTGTGAAAAAAAGAATTCACACGAATACTGCATTCATACATTTTAGATTTAGATGGAGTGACTTTTAATTTGGTAGGACTGCTAATTTGATTTAAAGTATTTCTCCGTTCTCGAAAATTTAATCTGGATTCTAATACATGAATTTGCATTGAAGTTTTTGATTTAATATTTAAGCATGTAATACAAGTGGAAACACTTAAATAGATTTCCTTTGGGAATATCTCAAAAACAAGAATTTGTTATTCCAAACTTAATATAAGATTCCATCTTTTTTTTTTATTTCCTATTGCTCTAAATCTATTTATTTGTACAGGTTTTTTTCTAAAATCTTACAATATACTTAAAGATTACTTTAAGCGCGCAAAAAAATTCATTTTTTATAATAAAACATGGATCCTCAAACAAAAATTGTGGCAACTACAAAGAGTTCTTGTTGGTGTATCGAATAAACAAAATACATATTCCAAATAAAAAGTATAAAAAATTTAAAAACTCCTCCTGTCTCATACTAACAAAGGAAGCAAACAATTAAATATTCAAAATTGTTATTGGTTGTTTTGGCGTGTTTATAGCCTAAAAAGCAATATGCAACCATATTATGCCATAGATATGGTTAAAATAACGAAAATAGATGAAGTCTTAAACCACTTATCTTCAAGAAAGTGGTTTACGACTTCATCTATTTTCGTATATTTATTGAATAGATGTGCGTTTATGTGTGCAAAAGCCATATAAAACCATATTGTATATATATATGGCTAAAAGATAGAAAATATATGGTCTCAAACCACTGATCTTTGGGAAAGTAAAAAATAGAAAAAACAAGAAAAGTATGTTCTTGTATTCATCAAAAATTCAAAAATTGGAATTATCGGGGAATGCAATGTACGTTATGGTGTAAAAAAAATCTAAAACCATGTATTAAAATCAATTTTTCATGATATCTAGCATATGTTTTGAGATATCTTTCTACTTTTAGGTTAATCTATTACGAATTATAGCTATTTTTCTAATTCAATCAGTGATTGAAATCAATTGTTTTATTTCAATTGAATATCAGCTTATTATTAAAGAAAGACCAAGGAAAGTAAAGTTCGAATTTAGATTGTCAAGTTTTTAATGCATAAAAAATGTAGACATGTGCAACTACATTAGCTTCAAAACAATTTAAGTGCAACAGAATGATCACATAAATTATTTGAAAACGTGATTCTGAAAACAATTGACAAAATGAATCGTATGCTAACTCTGCTTTTCCGAGAAAAAAAAATGGACACAAATGCATAAATTGTGAAGAAAAACTTAGGAATATTTACCTGAGCAAAAGAGAAACCATTTTATAAACTACTGAAATCATAATTAGTTTTCAACCAAATTTACTATCTAATCTATCATTAATAAACTAATTTTTGTTGAAATAATAAAGCAGGCAGGCATTCCTTTTCATTATATAAATATTATTACTGAATATTTGAAATAATTTCCTCATTAAAATTCTCTACTAATATAACTGAAATGATGCAGTTGCAAAACCTAAATATATAGCAAATAAAAAAGACGAATACAATGAAATTAATGACCAAGAATTGTTAATATACCATAACATTCAGGTTTTTGAAACTGAAATTTCTTTTCTGTAAGTCATTATACAAAATAACTTTACATTAAAAATTTTCTCATTTTAATTCGAATTTTTTTCCGAATTTGAGCTTATTAATGTTTTACCCAATATAATGATTACAAACTTAAAACAATATTTTTTCTAAACTGATTTTTAACTTATTAAAAATGGAAAATATCAAAATACATCTATGTAAGTTATTAAAGAGCACCTTTACAATCAATATTTCTTTATATCAACTATGCAATTAAAATGGAAATGCATTGCATATTAAAATATGTATATTTTCTTTCTTTGGAATGTATTAAAGTGCAACTTTAAATTAGTTTAACTATTTTCCAAACCTTTGTCATATTTATCATATGTCAATAAAAAAATAATTTGAATAACAAACTAATTATGAATTTGAATTATCACTAATTTGTATAATGAATATTATTTAACTAATTTTTGAATATAAATAATATAACTGTTATTAAGACTTTTGATAATCAATTATTAATGGCACCTGTATTAATATAATAAAATTTATTTCTCGGTAACTACTGCGAAATAATATTTGATCTACAATAATAAAATATACTTGATATACACTTAGAGGCCGAATTATTATGATAACCTGAAGTTTTATGTAAAATAAGTTGTTTCGTCACAGTGTTGCCATTAGAAGGTGAGATAGCTTCAAAAAGAAAATGCATGGCAAGTAAACCATCAATTTCTCTGTTTACGTGCGGAATTATGGGCAGAAAATATGACTTAACTGAGTTTGAAAGCAGAATGATTGTAAGCGGTAGTAACGTCAAAGACCAGTAGCAGTAAAACAGCTGTTCTTGTGAAGTGTCGGAGTGCAGAAGTTATTAATTTGTACAGAGAGGAAACTACCTATCTGAAGACCGGGTCCCAACGTCAGGCATGTGGTTATGACTGGCTACTGAATGGTCAAGCTGAAAGAAAGCTTGCTAGATTTGTCTACTACAACAGTAGAACATCAGTAGGTCAAATAGTGAGGAATCTGTAAACGTCTCTGAACGAACTGTGCTGTGTTAATAAATACCATATTGGCTTTGGAAACCGACAACCTGTTCGAAAGCCTCTACTGTCAGCCTTCAACAAGAACAGATGTCTTAGGTTTGCAAAAGTTCATAAGGATTGGACAATAGATGGCTAGAAAAGGGTTATGTGGTCTAATGAATGACGTTTTTGATTAAATCATGCAGATGAGAGGGTTCTAATATGGCTAAAAGAGTACGAAAGTAGGGATCCCAACTGCATTGCCACAAAACTTCAAGCTGGTGGAGGCTATATTATGGTTAGGGAGATGTTTTCTTAACTTTTTATAGGGCATTTGATTACTATGGAGCAACGTCTGAATTCTCAAGGATTTTTAAGTGTGTTAGCAGAACAAGTACATCATGTTATGTTAATGGGATTCAAGTATCAATCCTGCCGGGCATGGATACTTTCACCTAGACAAATCATCTTGTCACTCTGTTGGTATTGTCATCAGATGATTCAAAGAACTTGACGCTGACTTTACCTGGCCTGAAAAATCACCACACCCCAATCCAATAGTTAATGTTTTGGATGAGATTGAATAAAGCATCGGATAGCTGGGTACAGTGTCATCCAATCTGAAGGAACTGGAATGTGCATTTCCTAGGTTATGGAGTCAAATTCCTCCCAACACCTACCAACATTTCACAATATATTACAAGAACAAGAAATGTTATGGGTTAAATGTGGTACAACACTGTATTAAGGGGGTGAGTATATGAGTATATTGAGGAAAGAAATTATAATAAGCTCATAGTTAAATAAATATTAAAGGAATGATAAATGTCATGATATACAGATCATATCTTTTAATTGCTTCATCCTTGTTAATTTCTGAACCTTTCAAGTTTAAGTCCATAAATGCATTTCTGAAAAAAATAATATATTTAGTACCAATTCATTTTAAATAGAATTTCCTTAGTACTTATTTTTTTTTACAACTAAAGCTATAGAAGTTGTCAAATTGTGAATATAATTATTTAGAGGACTTTAGAAAGCTGAGTGGATGGTTTAACCAATAAACAGGCGTCTCATGTTAGAGATCCTCGTTGATTAGCCTAAAAATACAGAAATTCCGGACCTTTCAACTGGATATTTTATTTGTATTTAGATTGATTTTATTGTATAACCTGTTAATCGTGTATGATGAAATACTTCAATATTAAATGAGTTTAATATGAGAGTTAATAAATGAGTTTAATAAGTTACATACACGGTTAACAGTTTAAAATTTTAAAGTGAGAAAAATATCTTAGGATTCTATTAAAAACACTTAGAGATAATATAAAATGTATTTTTCTCCTTTTTTCAGGAGCATATTTTTTATTCAAATATCAGGAATTGTACACATCTATACGAATAAAACATTTTTCCTATAAGAAATATAAACTTTTAGTGAAAAACGGACCAGAATTAGAGTGGGTATACTATTAACTAGATATGCATTAATAAATCAATGTTTCAACAAACTTTGATTTATCTAAAAACTATATCCCACTAACTAGATTATGTCTATCCAAAAAAGTAATGCATATTAATTTAATATTAATTTTGAGTACTTGTGATATTAAAAAAATATATATATAAAGGGTTATCAGGGAGTTTCTTTAGGTCAAGTACAGTAAATGTATTAGAGAGTGTTTCTGCTGACAATGATTTATCATAATCGCTATACATCACCAACTAGATTCTGACGACACATCATTATTGATTATCACCATTGTTTTGCGCAGCAGTTTCTTTGCTGTAAATGAGGGGTTGCCGATGTCATCTACTTGGTCTTCTTAGTTGTCCAAGAAACTCTTTTCATCCATTACGGCGAGATTACGCCATGACAATACCCTTTCTATGGAAGACAGCTTATGTTTTTGTTCATCATCTTAATACCCAATTCTCTATCTTTGAACTTATATATTTCTTTTTCTGCGTGTTGGTGGTCCAAGCTGTTATTATTTCTCACACTTGTTTTCAGGATGACGTATTGGATACAAAAAAGTTTTGGGAATTCGCTCGCAGGAGTTTGTCAACACTAACGAACAAAATATATGAGGTTGAAAACAAAGAAAAGATATAGTTCATTTTTTGTTCTGTTTCTGAAGGCTAGAAAGAACACCAAATTCTTGCACAAACATACATTGTAGTCTTGAAAACTGCATTTTATAAGATACGATGCTATTGTATAATACCAAAAATTTGTTTCCTTACTTATAAATCCCTTACTTATAAAAAAGGTTAGATTCTGAGGCTATAAATATAATTCATTTTTATAAAGATAAACAACTGTGATTAAAAATATCAATGAAAGATAAAAAAAATTAAAAGTTTTGTATTTGGGTCTTGTCACACCAAAAAATTAATGAAGTACATTAAAAATAAAAGAATAATGTTTCAAATAATTATTAATGTAAATTATTATACATAAATTAGTGTTTGAAATTGTTGTTTTTAGGCTACTTTCTTAGGTATAATTATTTGAATCTAACTTATCTGGTTATCAATAGTTTATTTTTATATAGATAAATAGCTCTCAAATTATTTTGACAAAAAATGAGCAAAAACAAATTTAATTTAAAAACATTTTAGGTCTAAAGTAATTTTGAAATTTTTTGAAGTCATCAAAAAAAGAATCAATTATTAAAGAATGTATAAACTAACTGAAAACCTCACTCAAAACTAATAGCTCAAATATTCTCTATTTTAACCTAAGTTGAGATTTTTATTATCTATACTATATCGAACAATAGTACATTAAAAAAAAGTTTTGACACAAAAAGTTTTTTAAAAAATTATGAAATGTTTTTCTTTCATATTTTAATTACCAAAACTTGAATTTACTATTCTTTAATAGTGTGTTTAATAGACCTTTTTAATAAGTTGTAGACAAAAGCATCGTATGCAAACTTCTGAATAATCATATAATATAAGCCATTAAACGAAATTTTTTTTTATAAAGGATGCATTTTATATCCTTTCCATTTATTATTTAAATATACTTCATATGTCATTAAGAGAAAAGGAAATACAAATAACTTCAATTAGTTTCTTTCTTAAGAAGAATGTTTTTTTAAATATAAGCAATAGTAAAACAGAATAAAATTTAAAAACTTCCTTTTTAACGTTTAATTACTTTTAAATGCATGAAAACTTCGCCTGTCTATTAAGCTACACTGCGATTGTATGTTTAAACGTGCTATGCTAAATCAGTACAACATACTTTTACGAATCCTTTGATCAGTCCAAATATTAATGATGAGATACAATCAATTATGCATCCGTGCACAAAGCTTCAGCATGCATAGATGCCAGTCGAAAGTGCAAAGGTATCGGCGGAACGGACGGTTATAGTTACAATTTCAATTCTGTACCTTCATATTAAAATGAGGTTCATTAGTATTCTAGGGTTAAGCATACATAACAACAAGATAAAATGGTTTGGTCTCTGGGAAATATCGATTTAATTTATTGTTATGTGTCGGCTATTGTTGATAGTAGATCATTACGACAGGGATTTCATATTGTTTGAAACATGGTATAATTATTGAGAATTTCTGTTATTTGATTCATTCCGAAACAAATTTTGTGTTCAGATTAGTCATCGGTTATGTTACGAGCGCCTTTGGCTAAAGAAAAAATACATTTTATTTTAAAACATACTAGAGCTTTAACCTTCTTTAAAACTCTAGTTGGAATTAATTGCGCGCAAAACCAATATAATGTTTTTGTGTATGGCAACATCTTGTAAATAGAATTGTAAATAAGAGAGAATAAAATGGAGTCAGATTAAATACGAGTGAATTATTTTATATTAAGACACCACATCTTTGAATATTATTAGAGGAGAAACGACTGAATTATATGAAATTCAGATAGAGTCTCAACAGGTTAGATAGGAATTCTCTTTGAATAATTATTGGTTTGGGTGAATATCTAAATTTAAATTTTATAAGCTGCAATTCTATCCAGCTTATGAAAAGATCATTATCCAGCTTAATGCAGATTTTTTTTAAAAAATAAGTTTTACCTTGGTAATATATGAAACTTTTGATTTAATATAAATAAATGAAACCATATAAGAAGTTTGGGAAGTATATAAAATAGTATAAGAAATATAAGAATTTTTGTAAGTAATTAAGTTTAATTTGCATATGAACTTTTAGATAATATAAGAAATATTAAGATAAAAGTAGGGTGATGTCATATATATGTACTTAAAGGTTTTATATATTATATTAAAAAGTAAATAAAATATTAATATCGTATTTAAATATACTTAAATGACATAAGAAGAAGCAATACAATTTAATATTTTTCAAGTAAAATATTTAAATTACATATAAAAAAATCAATTTTAGAGTTTTGAATCAAAGAAAGTGTTTGTCTTGAGTTGAATGATAATTATTAGTAGTACTCTTATTTCCTTAAAATATAAATTAATTTCAAAGACATCATATATATCAAATATTTTTTCATATGGAGAACGAAGATGCTCGCGGTAGATTTCTAGATTTTAACATATTTTTTAAATTTACTTGAAAACATTATAAATCTTAAAACTTAAACCGGTTATTTGAAGGGCAAAAATATTTTTACTGGAATCATGTATAGATTTCTTTTTCAAGGCATTTTAATTAACACAAAATTAGATTTAAAATATAATTTAATAAACGTTTTATATGGCTTTTAATGTATTTGGGATATTTAAACATTTATAATTCCTCATATAGCATTTAGTTTGTAATCCAGCAAATTCAACCCTTTTATTGATTGAGGGAAAGTGATTTCAATATTTCTGCATTGTTTTCCTTTAAGTCCATACACACTCTCCTGGATATCCTGGACTAAGTGGGACTTTCCAAAGAGGACATATTTTTCCTACTCCCTTTTGATCCTTGACTTTCTCCTGGTCAACATTCTAATAGACTTTTTTTTATTTCATCAGACATCAGGAGGATAAGCCAAAAAACATAATGAAAAACAATATAATTTATTAACTCATGAGAGTGAATTCACATATTTATAATAATAACATAATAATTCACATATTTATAATAACAAAAAGACATATTTATAAAAATATGGCGCAGTTGATTTCTATGTAATGTGAAAAATTGCCCCTAATATGGTTAGAATCAAAAAGCTAAAAAAAAATCTGTTAAACGATTTGGTTTGGGGGCTTGTCTGCATATTCCTTTTAATAAAAATCCCATTTCATTGAAATTGCAAAATCCAAATTATTTTTTACCAAAATGTTTGAGCCACATATTAAGTCATCAGAAAAAATATTGATTTTGGCATTTTCTGTTTCCATATTAGATTTAAAATCATCATCAAAATCTGAAAATTGTCAAGTTGATAAGTTAATAATAATGTTTAGCTAAGAATAACTAAGAAAATTATTGAGAAATTTATTTTTTTAAACGCCATTTTATAAATTTAAAATCCCAGAAAAATCTCTATACCTCCGAAGACTTTTATGCGACTTTATTTTGAAAATTGTTTCTTCTATTCAATATTTTACTATTTATAGATAAAATGAATTAATTTATCATTTATAAATTCCAAGTAAATTTTTTTCTAATAATGATAAAATATAAAAATTTTCGAAGGTTATTATATATTCTCTTCAGGTTGTTAAAAATGAAATTAATTAAAAGAAGTTTCTAAGGTTTTCAGTTCTTCAGCTTATGGGAAAATATAGAAAATTTTACTTTAATTTGAATATAAATTAAATTTTAAATAGTAATTGGAAATACAAGTATCGGTAATAAAAATTCTTTGCTGTATTCAAATATTTTTAATGCAAATGAAAGCTAGAGTTTTCTGCAATTTTTAGGAAATTAAATCAAATTAAATTAATACTTAAAAAAAGGTGAATTTTATATTTCAGGAACTAAGTAAAAATTTAAAATCAATAAATTTTGGCTAAAATTTTTATGTATGTATAAATATATTTCAACATTTTAGTCATAATTTATTCATTCAACGTCTTAATATAATTCGGAATTTAATTATATTTATACTTATTTATTTACGGAATTTATACTTATTTTATTTAATACGATTCGTATTTATAAGAATTGTTTGTCAAGGTTAAATGAGCTAAAAAAAAATTCTGATAATAATAAAACTTATAAATGAAATTGGTGATAATCAATATAAATTGTATAAAAATAATTCCTTCTAAAATTACTTGTGAATGCTAATAAATAAAAAAATAACTTTGATATTAAACTGGTAAAACATTCAATTACCGTACAAATTTTGATTTTAAGATAGATAATGCTTTGTATTAGATGCGACACAAAAATTATTATTGACATCAAGTTTCAATGCCTTTTATGCCATATGTTTCAGAATACTTTGAAAAGTGTGTTTGTTTTAATAAAGACATTGCCTTTCCATTAAAAACAAAATTATGATTAAATATTATTTTTTTACTGTTTCATATTAGTATAAGAGTTTTGAAATATTTATTTTCACTCACTACCCGCCCAATCCGCAACATATATAAAATTTTATATATTTATAGATTTTGACAAATACTCCCGAATACCCATTTTGGCATCTTACAAATAATTTAATTAATGTTTAACATTAAATTAAAATAATTTAATTAATGTTTAAACATTAAATTAAACGAATTTTTGATTTTATTATTGTAACAACTTGGAATTTGATTTGAAATAAATGATTCTAACTGAGATTCTGGAATATTTGTAATTATTAACTACAAATACAAGTTTATACGTTTAAATAATCAAAATAAAAAGATGCTCTTTTTATCACACTAATACAAATATCCTATTAAAAAGAAGGTCATATATATTTTTTTTTTATTTCAAACTCTTTCTCTTCTTCTTCTCTTAACTTTTATTCATTTTTTTCAATTAGTCATTTATTTCACTTGCATTTTCTGAAAAAAAATTATCTAATCCAATTATTTGTTACAGGCATTTAAAAATAATTGAAAAACACAAACAATACATGCCTCCAGTCATTTGAAATCAACTTGCTCACAGAATGTAGATGCAAAAAAGGACAATAGTTTTATCTTCCGGTTAAAATAACCGGGATATTTTTTTTGTTTAAAGAGAAGACTCTCTTAAGATTTTTTCGATAATTAATCTGCTATTAATTGGATTCAACATGTGGAATTTTTATTAAGAAAAGAAGGTCATTCAAAATATTTCAATCCAAAAGCAATTCCTATAAAGCCATAAAATAAATGGAAAAAAAAAACTATATGCATTTTTTGTTCTTCTATAATGAATTACACAACGGAATTATCTAGAGTGATCTCTAAATGTACTATCTCAAAAATTCTAATAAAAGTCTTATACCCAAAACCTGAATAATATTCGGGTAATGACACGAATGCTTCGCATAGCATTGTCGAATAGCAGTTAGAAGGTTTAGATAAGCATGAAATGAACATTTTTATCTCCCATGCATTTATTTCCCTTGGATGTTCTTTTGCCTCCAGTTTTGATACGGAACTACAATTACAGTTACAAGACAACATATACTTTATTGATTAATTGTGCGCAAATTTACAGGCTAACAGAAAATCAACCTTTTATCAGAATCGGTTAAAAATTGGATAAGAATTTAATAAGATGCTTAAATTTGTTCACGAAAATTTATTTACCTAACCTTTTCTGCTTGTTGTTTATCGAATCCACTTTTTCACTAACAGATGAATAGTAGACTTCTGATTATTGGTTTCGTTCTCTATTTGATAAAAATATAAACATTTTCCCAAGAATCTACATATTAAATTATATCCACTTTGTTTAAAGCATTTTTTGGCTATCATGTCACTGGAGAAGAAGATATAATCTCAAAAATGTGTGTTTCTCATTCAAGGAGCTTTGAAGTGCAGATATTCGTCAAAAAATCAAATTCACATTTTTGAACCATTATAATATTTGCTCTGCACTTTATCTACGAGAAAGTAAAAAAAAAATTGAATTACGAACAAATATACTTTATTATATTTAATTTCCATTACTTTATTTAATTTATTTACTTTTTGCACCATCTAGAGCACCTTTGATTTTTAAGAATAATCATCATAATTTCCTTTCTACTTCTTTTCAATTTTCACATGAAATTATCAATTAATTTCAAAAACTCACTCTTATCACATTTAGACTACTTTATTCTGCAGAAGGACAACAAGCAAAGAATTCGTAGAAATTTTTTCAGCATCTTTTATTTTTCCAGTTTTTCCTTACATATATACTTTTCTAAGAACAATATTCATATTTCTTCTGAATTATCTATTTTTCTTTTGATTACTAGTCCAATGAAATCATTTATGTACTCTTACTATTTAAGTACAAGTATTTGCCCTTCATCTGGAAATTTATCCTTGTTTTGATGGAATCAAATCGTGTAAGAACATCTTCTAAGCTCGGAGGGTTTCTATACTTGGAAAAAAATATTTTGTCTTCCAAAGAAATGCTAAATATAAATGTTTTTAGATAAAGTATTATATTGTTAGGTAAAATTATATATTTCAAAAAGTTTTATTGTATTTATTGCTAATTAATTTATTCCTAAAATTAATTGCATGATATACCGTTTGTATAATCTATAAAATTAAATAGAAGTTGATTATTTTTATAATTCTAAATACTTCTGAATTGTTTAATTTGCCAATAAAATGTATTTTATTATAAATGTATTCCAAAAAAAAACCGGGAAAAGAATATATATATATATATTTAAATTTAAAAATGGAATTTATTTCATGCTTTTTGTTTTAGAGCAGAAGAAATAATAAAGAACAATCGAATTCTTTTTAAATAATCGTTTATATCATTCACATTAAATGCGGACATCTGCATTATTTATTCATTATTATCCTCGGAGTATGTGTCCTTGAATAAAGATGACTGCCATCCATAACTGTCAGGAATAGAAGATATCTGACACCAGTCTCTCGAATACTTTTCAGAAAGTTGAGAACTGGAAATGTAGGGAAGGGTCGAGTGGAAAAGGGGAATATCCGTGGGATTTTCTGCCTACATTCCTCGTATTTTATTCGATTTGTTTTAAAGATTCATAGAATGTTGACAGGGTCCACTTGGGTGAATATGAAATTAGTTCTAAATCTTTCTTTCGGTTTGAATAAAAGTGACAAGGTAATTCAATATTTCTAATGCATATTCTGTAATGTCATATTTTTATAGAATATTTGAGAAAAATTTAAAAGTTTCGAAACAGATAAAATTGTTCTAAATTGCTTTTCGCTTTTCTTTATAAAAACAATGATTTCTTTTAAAAGAGAGTGAATTAATTATGATTTATTTATCAGTTATGACAAAATTATTTTTAGTAGAAAAAATAATATATTTTTAAAATATATATATAAATGATTCATAATATAACAAAGAAGCAATAAAATAATTTGAGATTTTTGAAAAGCATTTTCCATTTAAATTTTATGTTAAAAATATCTAATAGAATGTACTTGATAAATATGATTTTAAAATATAGTTATGTTATTTCATAAGTATAATTTGAATTATAGCTATTTGAATGGAATTGAATAAGAAATGCCAGTGAATTAAAAATCATCTTTCAAAAATATAAATCTTTACATCAAAAATTTTGAAAAGAATGCAATTCAACTATTATTAGACCATTAAAAACATTACCATATGTTTTTGATAGACTGTCTAGTTAAATTTTTTAATAATTGTCTTCTTCTAATGGGATTGAGTTTATCAGAAATAACCATTGAGTTTTGTGGATTCTTGGTGATCAGAATTAAAGAAAAATCTAGTATAACGGCAGCATTTTGAAAAGAATAAAATATTATCAAACAATAAAATGTAATGATGAAAAAATTTCCATTCATATGCATTAATTCTAAATCAAATTTTGTATCGAGATTCCGACATTTCAGAAATGTGACATTAGAGAAATAAAAAAGTTAAATGGTTCTTCATTTCATTCTTTATTGTTTATTTAATTAGAATCTATAATATAATATGGATTTAATAATTGGGTTAGTATAACTTGTAACAAATATGTATTTAATAATTATTATTTTATGATTGTGACATTTCCATGCTAAAAGCTTTGAATAGAGAACTGTTTAAGTTATCATCAAGTTCCTTTATCATATTTTTTTCATTTTAATAGGTTTAATACCGTTTTCAAGTATATTTCTGCAAAAAAACAACAACCTAATGATTAAAAAATAATTAAAAATTAAATTAATATCATTTAACAAGCTAAAAGAAAAATTAACCTAAATATCTATATCAACCTATAATACCAACCCCCCATCAATAAAATCAACCTTACTTCCTATATTTTTAATAAAAAATTATGAAAAAAAGAAGCCTTTTTAGGTGGCTAAGCAATTACTCCCGACTAAACTGGTGTTCTGGCATAGGGGTAGAGCGTCTTCCCCATGATATGGGCGTCCCGGGTTAGGGAATGGTTGTTCTTCTGTGTTCTATCTGTAAAGTGGGTGAATGTGCTCCCCTGTAAAAAGGTGCAAGTGAATGTGAGGAGTGAGTACCAAAAGTTGTACTCTTGGCCCTAGTTGGCGTTACTACAAAAATAAGAGACGCTGATTAGGCTTAAATCTCTGACTACCTCAGCGAGCTTGTCCATGGCAAATGCCGTAAGAAACAACAACACTAACCACTAATTGTGATGAGAAAACAGAGTGAAATATTAATGAAATGAAAGGAAATTGCTTCTTTATTTCATCTTATATAAGTAAATATACTTCATTCCCGCATAGCAAATAAAATATGGAGTCCTCTGTTGTAAAATATTAATCTTCATACATCTCATGATATCAAATTTTTTTATTCTACTAAGCAGCATTGTTTACTTAGTTTTTATTTAATTTTTTGTGTACACTTACGCAGGGTGAATAAATATGTTTTACTGAGAATATTGATAAATGATAAGCAATCAGGTATTTAATTATAAATTGTTATCAAGGAATAATTAATAGCAATTTGAGTTCAAGCTGTTATCTGAACATAAGTTTTTTTTATTTAAGTTAAACGAAAGTTTAGTTATTTTTGTTAAGTTAGTTAGTTTAGTTAAATCAAAGAGTTTTATACGATAAATGTAAAATTATGCTCAGATATTAATATGCTTTTGCATTTCAACTTATATACATTTTTACAATAATTTCTCTTATACTCAATTCACTAGAAATCAAATATTTTAAAAAATATTAAAATCTAAGTTGCCTAAGTTTTTATACATCAAACATATTTTGTGAATACAGAATTATGCTTCTAGAAAAGCAATTAAAGTAATTGTATAATTAGTTTAGAATCGAAAGAAAGTTGCAGAGTCGTGGCTGGAAATCATTAAATAAACGCATATTGTCCTTTTAAATTCGGTTTCATTCCAGCTGCAGAAGTATGCTGCGCAGCACACAACAACCTTATGCTTATACGGCGAAAGATGATTGCAAAATAGCCGAAACATTTATCTCTTGTCTTATATACTATGATATTCTTATAAATCACACACCTGTAGATTTTTTATATTAATTCTGATACATTTGACAATGACAAGAGAAACAGGATTCTTTTAAAGAATCTATTTTATATAAGTGATTTATTACTCATCCAAGGAATCATCCAAAAGAATATTTATACCAATGATTTATTATCCATCCAGTCCGCACGTGGACTCGATTGCGCATTATTTTTATACTTTGATTTTTTAATGGATCAGAAAATACC
>JAOUZG010040215.1:6487361-6506851 GCA_026289955.1 Argiope argentata
GTGTGTGTGTGTGTGTGTGTGTGTGTGTGTGTGTGTGTGTTAAATATCAGATTCTCATCAAATTCATTTATATCAATCAGCTGAGAATTAGTATTTTTCAAAAGAATGTTATAAATAATATACGTTTTTAAGACAATTAATCAAACATACCCAAAAATATGTAATTTGCCAAATTTACACTCACTATTTGGATAATGATGTAGACTAATGCTTGGATCACGATTTTCGAACCATTTTGCAAGATATCTTCATTCAGTTTTAATGACCTACCATTCAGTTTTAGTGCAGCACTAAATGACACCATAAACAATGAAATCAGCAGATCTTATACGTAAAATAGCCGTTCACAGAAGGACGTTACTGTGGGTACGTGCTTTCTTTAAACAAATTCTCCCGAGTGACAAATGAGATAAAGACCAATGAGCAAAGTGAAAAAGATTCGCGAACTGAAAGAAAATTTCACCCGAGCAACCCTTTCTCGGTATCAAAAGGGGACAATATCTTTAGCCCTAACAGAATACAATAAAAACGTGATCCACCTGCAAAAGAGACACTGATACATTGTATACCACCGTTGGGGAATCTTAACGCTCAGAGAAAAAACGAAAGTAAGTAAAAAAAAGCAAAGAATAACAGCGCAGGGTGGCAGAATAGGGGGAAGAATTGTCTTCCTCATTAAGGGGTGTAGGTCGCATGCCTAGCTTTGGTGAGGTAGAAGTCATTCATGCCCAGTCCATGTCCCATTGCGCTGTTAAGCTCGTAGTTCGCCTAGGATAATGTTAGGTTCGCCTGCGTACGTAATGGGTAAACCTTGTTCTCCTTATTTTTGGGAGTGGTGTTTGCAAAGAATGCTTAAGAAAAAGACAAGCACTGCCAGAAACGAAAAATAAAAGAGCTGTAACCTTTCCTTTCGATCTATATTTTTCGAGTTCGCGATGGACTGGGGATACTTTATTTTTTATTTTTTTACGGTTAATATATTGTTTCAAATGAAGAAATGAATTAAAGCCTACATGACTCTACGACGTGTAATTTCTTATTGGTATTTCCATGAATAAGTGGTTTTAAAAAGTGATATTATAAGGTGAATAGTATTGTTTTATTTCTTATGGTTAAAATACTGTTTCAAATATTGAAATGAATTAGAGGTTAATAACATTATATCTTATCTTATAATTAATATAGTGTTTCAAATGGGGAAATGAATTAAAGCCTACATGACCCGTCTTTATTTCCTGTTAGTATTTTCATGAATAAGTAATTCAGTAAAGGTTATTATTTAACAGAAAAGCATTGTCTTCTGTATAATATATTGTTTTAAATTTAGAAAGGAATTAAAGCCTACATGATTCTAAGACGCGTTATTTTTTATTAGTATTTGTGTAAATAATAGGTTGAAAACAAATGATATTATAAGCTGAATATTATTGTCTTCTTATGATTAAGATGTTGTTTCAAAAGGAGAAATAAATTAAAGGAGAATAATATTATCTTTTTTTATCATTAATATATTGTTTCCAATGCAGAATTGAATTAAAGCCTACATTTGACTCTAAGATGCTTTATTTACTATTTTTATTTCTATGAATAAGTTGTTAAGGAAAGATTATATTCTAAAAAAAAGCATTGTCGTCTGAATAATATATTGTTTCAAATGGAGAAATGAATTAAAGCTTACAAGACTCTAAAACGTCTTATTTTTATTTAGTATGTCCATGAATAAGGGGTTGAAAAAATGTGATATTATTAAGTGAATGGAATTGTCTTTCATATGGTTAATATATTGCTTCAAATGGGGAAATGAATTAAAGGCACCATGACTCTAAGAAGCTTTATTTCCTGTTAGTATTTGAATGAATAAGTTGCTGAGAAAAGATTATATTGCCAAAAGGAAAAGTAAAAAAAAAAAAAAAAACATAATACATGAAATTAAAACTACTAACCTGTACTACTCCAATGACATAGGAAATTTACGCATTTGCAATGCCCAAATTGGCGTTAAATTGGCATACGCAGTTCGTTTGTTTTTGTTTTGGCCAGACTAATCAGTAAAACGATTTGAATAATTGGTGTGCTGTTTTGCTTTGTTTCAGGTACATATTGTAAATAAATTGTTTTTAGGTTAGTTGTGAGGGTTACGCTTTGATATACAACTATTTGGTGCTTTGTGAAGTTAGTAATTTTTGTTTTGTTTACTTTGCCGTCATTTTTTATGATATTGTAATTAGATGTGTCCTGCTCCTTTCCATTTTTCTCCATTTATTGATTTTTTTTTCTGCAATTTTGTTAATTTTCTGCAACTTTCATCGAAACGCTACAATTGGAAACGCTATTGTTGCCATTTGCCTTAATTTGATTATTTCGCTAAAATTTAGCGACACACTATTTCTCACTTTTTTTTTGTTTTGTTGGGTGGGGCAAAAATTATTTTCAACATAACCATAATGATAGATTTGCTGACATTTTTCATTGTAATCAGATTGCCAGGTATCATTCATACACATCAAAATTTCCACGTATATGATGTATTATATAAAAAATATATAATACGAGTAAAAGCTAGTATTATATATTTTAGAAAAGACATCAATTAGAGAACTAAATTATTTAGATTTAGATTATGTTAAAAATGTTATTTTGCTACAAAATGAGTAAATGTGGCAGTAAAGAAAAACTTGCTAAAAATAATCGGAATTGTCAAAATGTAACACTTTGATAACATTCTTATTCAGAAGTAACTTCGTTTATAAATTCCAATCCTAAACGTTTTTAGTAATTCATCGTGATTCACAGATTGTTTAAAGTGAGTTTGAATAAATTTTACTCATTTGTGATAGTTGAATAAATAATTTTATTGAGTGATAAATAAAGAAGAAATAATTCAGTGTGTATGAAATAAGTTTCAATGATTTTGGGCATTATGATAGACTAATATGAATTTTACTAAGCAGAAAATAAGAAAAAAAGAAATTCTTTCATTTTGAAATATAGGAATGGGGGAAAATCTTTTAAAATTATCTGCATTGTGATTTATGTAATTATGTTTTTGAAGCGGTGAATTCATAAATTTATAATTTTAAAAAATTGAAATTTTGTATATCGATACAAGTTTTGAAATAGGTTTGATATAGAAATTATTACATAAATGAAATAAACAGTTAATTTATCATTAGTCTTTTATTAGAATTTATGTTTTTAAATTTTGCTTGAATGGTAAGTTTGAAAATTATTCAATTTTTAAACACATTATATTAAATCTTTTTTAATCTTATTTAGGAGGTAATTTTATTACCATTTTTTACTTTCGACACATTTAGGAAGGCTTTATTCAAGAATTTTGAAAGAAACCTTCTTAAACCAACCGACCAAATCTATTTTTATATTTTTAAATATATATATGTTTATTCTGTAAAAGATTTATAATATTTACTCGTTAAAAATAACCTAAAATATTAATTAGATTTTATTTGAAAATTTTAAAGTTGAAAAAAGACTCTTTTTAAATATAGGCTTAGAGTAAACATTTTTTTAATATTATATCGTTTGTCTAATTCACTTAATAAAAGTTTATTGAATTATAGATAATTGGAGGATTTCATTTCATACAATTTTTTATTTCATATTTATTTTTACGACGTGTATTAAACAACTTATATTTATGCATTATTATAATAGTTAAACAGTGATAACTTGTTAGTATTAAATTAGACTGAAAGTTATCGATCGATGTCTCTTTGTTTTTCTTAAAATAATGTTTAAACAGGTGTTGCCATTTAGCAACTAAGATATTAGATTTAGTCTTGCTTTCAATGCATAGTATATATTTTTTTCAATCATAGGCTCTTAAAAGTCCAGCTTTTGAATGGAAAAATTAACCATTCAGAATTTTTGTAGTTGCAAACTTAAAGGAAATTAAATTTTACTAAAAAAATGGACAGGAACAATCCATGTTAATTAGATTTATTTGTTATTATTTCTGGTTCTATTAATTCTGCCGAATAAAAAAGGCTAATAATTTTTTTCTTTTTTATCGTTTTCTGAAAGGAATGATATTTTGATGATTGATTCTATTTTTTAAAATCTACTTATAATGTATTGTATAGTTAACACACTCCACGGAAAATTAAAACTTGTTATAGTTAAATTTGATTAAAAAAACCATTACATATTTAATCTCGTTAATGCAATTAATTATTTTTCTTTCTAGAAAGAAGGCTAAAGTCTCATAACTTAAACGCTAAATATTTTCAAGTCACTCCCCTAAAAGAAAGAAAGAATAATATGTTTCAAAAGTGCAGGCGAGCTTTATTTATCTGGTAAATTAAAACTTCGAATTGGGGTATAATTTTCCTGTCAAATGCAATGCTCACAGATGACTTGCTTAGAATAATCACCAATAAACTTTTAAAGTAAATTCTGCAACGTTAATTAAATACCACTTCTGACGCATCTGTTTTATCGTTTTTCATTTGCTTCGAGAAAAATCTCATCATTCTTTTTTTTTCTTCCTCCTTCCGTTGTTCTATGTCTTATCTTAGTCATCTTCAGGTTTTAGTCATTTGTTTTTGATACGCGAGCGGAAATTTTACGATAGTTCTTGCAGTTTTCGAGGAATATTTCAGGAACACATCGAACGAATGTTTTTTTTTCTATTTTCCCGCGTTTTCGATCCGGTTTAAACCAGTTGCATATCTCACACGCAGCGCCATTTTATTATTTCTCATGCGCCTAAATCCAGTTTCTCCGCTATCAACCTCAGTTTCTGCTCATTGGAGTTGCGTCTTTTCGAGATGATTCTGGAACACAAATCGGATAAGAGGTTTGTGATTTATTATGGAGACGCTCGATTGCCGATACATAAAGTATCTTTTAGTTTTATATGTTTTCATCCATTTTCGGACTGCAGCTGAAACAGATGTTCCCAATGTATAGATACATAAAGCAATTTTTAGAGCGCAACTCTCAAAGCAGTGATTTGGCATCCCTTTAGTTTTTGTGCATATTTTATGTAAATTTTGCGAGTAAAAAGAATAATTTTGTTTCGGATATTTGTTACTGAACTTCTTTTTTTGATGGTTCGCAAACATAAAGACATTCAACGGCATTTCATTTGGAGAAAGGTGAATTCCTTGAATTTTAACTAAAATGAGACAAGAATTCAGAGAATTTGTTGAAGCAATATCATCTAAGCGTGCACATCAACTTTTGAACCTGCTTAGTTCATAAGTAAATTATACTTTAATCTATTGCTCTGATTATTCTACATTAATAAAGCAGTAATTAAAAATTAAAATATATGAATCTTCATAAATATTAACTAAGTTGTTCAAATTTAAATAGAACATAAAAGTTAATTTCCATGTATGTATAAAATAAAATTCAATGAAATAATGGTAAATTTATTATGCAAATATATCATGGGAATATTAGTTGCTCAAAAATAAAATATACAAAGAATACCTGTCTATATAAAATTAATAAATCCGAATAATAATTCAATTGAACTAAGAGTATTAATCATATTCTTTATCTTTCCTAATCATATAACAGAATAATTCAGAAATCTACATCTATTTTTATAATTTAAATACTATACCATGGATGGATTTTGAAAAATATTAGATCAATCGCTGAATTAGGATTTGAAAATGCATTTTAAGAATATGGAATTTGTGATTCACTCATTTTTCAGAGTAGTATGTGCTTAATGATTCAGGTATTAAGTTCAAGATATTCACATCAGATTTTCTAGTCGCTTTGAAGGATTAATTCATGATACTTCAAAGTTCAAGGATCATTATCCTTCAAGAATCACACAGATGATCAGATATTCGTAGGAAAGAGATTGTTACTTTTAAATTCTGAAAAATTACAGTTAAAGAATTCCATTGGGAAATGATAATCTATCTTCTGATCCCAAGAACGAAGAATTTTGATGACATTGATGAAGAAAAATTTTGAGAAAAAAATGTTAATAATCTGCATTTATTCCACATATTTCTGCCTATTCTTAAGTGCATGTCATAAGGATTTGGAATTCTAAGGTTACATTTTTATGTGATGTTCTAAAAAATTTTTCTTTTGTACATATCTTTCAGTAAATTGAATAAAACACCACAAAGTTAATCATGAATTTTTCTATGAAATCAAGAAATTTTATAAAATCTATTAAACTAAAATTTTTAAGATCAAAATACATTAATAAAGCTTGTCAAATGACTGAAAGTGAGACTCTGAAGCTGTATTTTAATGATTCTATTTGCTAGAAAGAAAAACTATATCGTTGAAATAATAATTAAAAATTTTTTACTCCTTATTGATCTGTTGTATTTTTTAATATAAAGGTTTCCTTTTTCTTAGAAAATAAATAGTTTATATATTTGCAGTTTCCTGTAATAGAAAATATTACCATGATAAGTGGTGTAGTATTTGAAAATAAATTGAAAATCTTTGAATCTGATGTATTTTAAACATAATATTTCTTAATCAAATTTTGCACATATTTTTAGATTTTGAATTATAATATTTGAAATCTTTGAACATTTCAAAGAATTTAAATAAAGGCATCTGTATTAAGTGAAAAAAAGAAATCGCCAGTACAGGTTACACTAAATAAAAAATGTATTATTCACTAAACACTATAATACAATTTTTTTCACTTCTTTTTAAGACTCCTTTTTTAAAATAAATTTACAGATTTGTTTTTAAAAAATGTAAGATTTTTTTATGAATATTATTTTCTACATATTCAATGAATATATAATTTATGACTTTTAACTCTGATTTTAAAATTTTGAGATTTATTAATTTACATTTGAAGTTTCCAAGTTCTAATTGATGTAGTTAAAAGTTTTTAATATCTATTAGATAAATAAATAATATTTTTACTTACATTTGTAAATTTTAAAGTGTTTTGAAAATTCAATTAAAATTATTTTTCTTGCAGGTATCGACCTCGTTGGCTTGGGATTGCGTAAGTATTTCCTTTTTTTAAATCTTTGAATGTAATGAATAAAACATTTTAAAGATTTTTTTAAAATTTGATTCGATAAATTATTATTTTATAGCATGAGTATATCCCTTTTTCTTACGTTATAGAAATTATTTACTTTTTTAGAAAGTTTTCTTTATTGATCGATAGCAAGAACAAAATTCTGAAAAAAATATAAGTAGTCAAATGTTCCATAAAAAAAAGTTCGGCTAGACTCAAAAAAGAGAGTGAGAAAGTAAGAAAGTTGAAAAAAGTTTTTTTCCTCCATAAAATATGCACATTTCATGACTAATTCATAGTGTTGTTGACTATTTTTGCTTTAATATAACATGTTAAAGAAGCAAGAATAGTTATAATAGTTAAAGCTGAAATTTACACAAGTTGCTAGTTGTGAGATAAGGCATATTAGTTAAAAACAGATTTGTCTAATTTCGAGACTTCGAAATAAAAATTCATAATTCAACAATGAAATACTTTTTTAGAAGAATACATAAGTAAAATTAAAATTGTGTTAAGAAATGGAAGACAAGGCATCAAATTAGAATTTGAAAAGTCTGCTGTGTAAGAAAATATCAGACATGCAACAAAATTCAATAACAGCAATAACATTTATGTGAAACTTTGTAAACTAATAATGAATTTTCAAGGTTGTTGTTTTTTTTTCAATTTTAAAATGGATTAAATTTTTTTAATAAAATCATTTTAATGATTAAAGTAAAGGATACTATTTAATTAAAATATTTGGAATTACAAATGTTCTGTTAAAAACATTTTTTAGGTAGGCTTTATTAAAAAAAGTGTAATAGGAAACGTTAAATTTTAACTAGTAATATTGTATACTCAAACACAGCTAAAAAACTAAAATCTACAAAAATAATAAACTTTTAGGAAAACAATATTAATGGTTATAATATCAATTAATATATCAAATATAATAATTCTAGTAAGAATATGATATTTATGATATTTTAAATTCTTAATAAGACAGTAAAAACATTGACTGAGAATTTCTATAATGTATTTGTAGCAATTTAAATATATTTGTCATCAAAACATTGATACTGCTTTAGTTAAAAATTAAAAGAAATCAAACAACGCTAAACACTATGAATAAAATATGAAACAAAAGCAATAAAAATGTCGAGAGAAGACTTCGATAAAGTTTTTTTTCAGAATTTCAGCAATTTATGGTAAGTATTATGAAAATCAACATCAAGTGGACAACAAGGTACGTACTTATTAAATTTAATGCTTCGTTTATTGCGTAATTATGTTCAACACGAAGGAAGAATATTAATGAAAAATTATGTACTTCTAATCACCACACGCTGAAAGCAAACAAATATTTATTCAAATACTGCTTTAAAAGTATGATATTATGTTACATTTAATATATATATAAATTAAAAATTGAAAATAATTAAATGAAGCTTAAAAGTATATCCAAGTATAAATGGAATTTGTATTCTATCGCATTTTTTTCAGAATTATAAAAGTAAGTAGCAGGAAAAAAATTAATATTTGGAAATTTTTTCATCTATTATTAAATCACAATGAAACTCTTTTCTTAAATTTGTAATTTTTATTTAATTTATATGAAAAGAGACACTTTTAATACATGAATAACTCATCTATAATTCCTAAATTTCTATTATGAAAACATAAATTATTCTAAATTCACAATACACAGAATATTTAGTATGGCATTAGATCATATTATATTCAAAGAGACAAGATGCTTTAATTTTAGCTGAATTCATATCTTCTGAACATCCGCAGTTTATGATTAAAACATTGTGTGCAAAATATAATTTAAGAAATTTCAAATATATATATATATTCTTTTTGTGTATAAAAATGTTATTTTTAGACAAAAAAATAAAAAAAATGTTTAGGAAATAAACAAATGAAAACAATTATATAAATTAACCTTCTAAAAAATTTAAAACATCTTTTAGGTTTTCATGAATATGAGAGCATGCCTTTATTTAAAATGTAACATATCTGGCTTTTAAAATGTGTGAAACATTAGAAGAGAAATTTTCTTTGGAACAACAAATTTAAAGAATAAAACATCTTTTTCTTTACAAATCTGAAAAAGGATTGTTTTCAGATCAAAATTTATTGCAATTAGAGATATTATGTATTTTATTTGATCTTCTAGAAAAATTCGAAATTTAAGTAGGACAATACATTTCTATTCACAAAAACACATTACACCTGAATATAATTTTAATCAAAATTGTCATTGTATGATTAAAGATAATTTCATTCTTCAAATAAAACATCATGTTTTTTTTAAATAAATGAACATAATTGAAAATTTCTGAATTTTCTGAAATTCATTGTGCATTCTGCAAAACGAAATAATTTTGAATAAATTCGTTTTCATCTGTATCCTTTGAAGGTAGAGCATTTAACATAATAGGAATCAAAAGGTTTCAATAATTAAATCACAATACATTTCAAATTGTCCAAATCAAGTAAACAGATATATTTCTAAAACTTTACTTCGATAAAATTACAGGAATTTGGTTTCTTATTATTTTGTAATTGTATTCATTATTTTTTAAATGTGGAATTTTTGAATGTTTTCTTAAATTCTCATATCATTTAGCATATAATTAAAATTCAATTAAATTATTCTATAAATTATTAAATATTATTTATAATATCTCTAATGTATTTGTACAAGATCTCCTAAGCACATCAATGTATAAAAAAATCGAGTATAAACTATAACTTTTCAAACTAAAGATTGTGTGTGTGTGTGTTTGTGTGTAAATAATTTTATTTTTTAGAGGAGTCATCATACATTTCTAAAAGCATCCATATTACCTTAGCATAGAATTATATTTCTATTGAATTATTTGATAAATTATAAATTATATAAATGCCTAAAATATTTCTGGTATATATTTCATTCAAAACTCTTGTATATCAAGCAATAAAAATCGAGTACGATTTCCAACTTTTCAAAACTAAAGACTGGCGATATAAAATTGTTATAACTATACCCAGGTAGCTCATCCTTTTGCATAATATTGTACAATATTGTGTGATATTGTATGATATTGAAAAATATTCCACAATATTAAACATTATTGCGAATATTGATGAATATTGTACAATATTTGTGTCCTACTAGAGTATATATATAAAGAGAGAGAGAGATTTTACATATACACATAGTTTGATCATTTCATTCTTCAGAAGAGACATCATGGGTTTTTGAACTAAAGCATACCGCCATAGCATAAAATTAAAATTCAATTAAATTACATTAAAAATATGTAATAGTACAAGATTTCTCAATTCCAGCTTCAAGAAATGAAAAATCGATTACAAATTACAACTTTTCAAAACTGAGCATGAGCAATCAATACAAAATTTTTGCAAATATATCTATACAAAATAAATATAATAAAAATGTAAGTAAATAATAAATTGCATTAAGTAAGATAAATCCCTTTGAAACACTTCAAACATATTTTTTCTTTAAATTTTAATACAATTCATAAATAAAAGATAGATAAGAATCATAATTGGAAATTGGATTATTATCACTCTAGACGTGAGAAAGTTTTTAATTGATTTTGGCCATTTTCATGTTCGAATAAAGCTTTTTTAAAACGGCGTAATCGATGTCGTCTCACCAGAGGGAGCATCGAAGCGATTACGGTATTTATATCATCAAGAGTACACACTGCTCAGCGTGCCTTTAAAATACACACGTGTAGTCGGTAATATTAAAGAGTTACGATTACTTTAACGGCAATTATGTAAATGCATTTGCGAGTGAATCACGCTATTTTTCCATTAATTTAATCCAGAAAACGCATCTTAGAAGATTAAACGTCAAGAAAAGGAGGAATAGCGATCATGAAACGGCACTCAAACTGCAAATTACTGTCAAGCTCATTGCCTCTGAGGGAAAAAGAAAGTCGTAGAGCAAGCTGCAAAAAGTACTTTTGTGCCCGCTTCTTTCCTGATTAGTAAAAGACCTCTTTCGATGAGTGGAATGAAGGCGTGCATTTGTTCTTTGCAGAGGATTGTTTGAATAGAAATTGATAGAAATTAAATGTGTGAGGGTTTTGGTATGTGATGATCAGAATTTTTATAACAATTAAACTTTTTAACACTTTAGATGTAATTAAAGATCCTACTGCAATTTTAAAAATTATAAGTTGTTCCTTTTAAATGATTACATTTTATTTCTATGAATGTAAACACAATTATAAATTAAATGCAATTTGTAATTTTGAGGTTATTTTTCTATTCACCTTCCTTAATACTTCACATACTATTACTAAAAATAGACAATAATAACAAGCCTTCTAATTTAATCAAATTAGTTTAATTTGGAAAATTTTAATTGCTGACACAATCATTTTTGACTATTTATTACTGTAAAATGAAATAGAATTAATAATCAGGCCCCCTTTTTGTGAATGTTTTTGATCAGTTTAGCACATTCAATTTATATTCATTCTGATTGTTATTAAAATACCACTTTAAAAATGCTATAAAAAAAGAACCACTAGTTATAATTACCTCAAATGTGAACTGAATATACTTGAAGAAAGTTAAAACCGTGCGGAATAAGTTAAAAAGTTATACATATAAGCGGTTATAAGCGGTATAATGATTGTAGATTCGTTTACAAATGATATTTTAAATCGAAATACAATGAATTTAACAAGAGTTTCATATTAAATTGACAACATTGTTCAATGTGCATGATTGTTCCGATTTTTTGACAGAAAAAAATGATTTCCAAAATATTCAATAGTTGTATCACTGTTAATGTAAAGTCCATCCACCATAGCATTAGATTATGAAAAACGATTTTTATCTTTAGATAAAAAATCACATAAAAAGCAGATAATGATTGCATTTTTAACTCTCCTTAGGACAAAAACAGTAAAAACCATAAAGATAAAAAGACTTGCTAATTATATGCCGATATGCTAAATCGCCATTTACTATTTTTTGCTACTAAACAGAAACCGATAAATAATTTGTTGCAAAGATAGAGTATCCCCAGGGGCAAATAAGTAAATATGCTGATTAATCGGTAACTTCAATTTAGCTAAACCTGGTCATTGAACAAAACATTTTCAAAATAATTCCACATGTAGACGTCACAAATATTGAGCTCCGATGATCTTGAAGGCCAGTCTATTGGCAATTGATGACTGATAATTCTGTCATTTATTAAATTCATCTTGATCTATTACATCACTGGTTTGCAAGATGATGAAAAGTACCATCTTGCATGAAAATGTTTTTATCCAGGGTTGCATTCGATTGAAGCATTGGAATGACTTGATTGCTCTCTTTTAGTGACTTTCATAGCATTTACCTTTAAGGGTACAATCAACAGGAACTTTATTAATTCACTCGAAAAAAAATGAAAATAATATAAACGATACCTTCAATTCACACAGCATAGTTGCTTTTACAGAGTAAAGCTATAATGATGCATGTGCAAATGGATTTTACCTTGCCAGTATAATACGACTTTGTATATTACAAAGCCTTGAAGATAAAAATTGGTTTCGTCTATCCAAAAAAGAAGAAAAAAAACTGTTCCGTGGCTATTCATTGTCCACTTCTATAACAAATAGACATTCTAGAGCAAAAATGTGTTTTATTGGCAGTTAAGCAGGAAGCAAACCTTAAGCATGAGTAATTTTGCATGTTTATCATTGTATGATATTGCGTAAAACTCAATGAACCATGCTGCCATGCTTGTGCGAAGACTAGGTAAATTACCCATGCACTGAACATTTGTACATCCTTACTCGTTCCTTTTTGTAATGGTGCAGCCACACCTTCTACTCACATTAAAGACATTCCCTCTCTCTGCTGGATTTTCCAAGAATCTGTCTTTGGAGTTTTCTAATTATTTTCGTAATACCCTTGAAAGACTTTGGATGTCTGTTTTTATACATTTTAATGGCCGTTAATGATAAAAGAATTTTACAATAATGATACAAGAATTTTACAGAATGCAATCCTTCATTGATAGACTCATAACAACCTGCTCAGACAAAATAGGTAAAGAATTCCAAGTTTCTTGAGCTTTTATAACAAATGAATTTGTCTTGTGCAGAAGTGACTTTAAATTTGATAGCATGTCGATTACAACTCCTTCTATTGGTATTATTTGGAACCTTTTCATATGCCGTATCGTTTTTCCTTACTTCAAATATATTCAAATTTGAAATCATTTTGAACAGCACTTTTTTTTTTGTGCAGCATTTTAGACTTCAGTTTTATTTATCCAGTGCTTATAATTTTCAATAAAAAAATTGACTCATTATGATTTATTGCACTTAAACTAAATTTATATTTTTATAATTCACATTTTGACATAGAATTGACGAAACGTTACAACTTTTTATGTAATAAGTAACAAAAAAGGGAGGGGCTAAAAATTTGTCTTTAAGAACACATTCTTGATTAGAGAATTGTATCCAGCTTTCGGGATTCGAGATCTGTAGACTGTTCATTGAACTCGGTAATTCAGAACATTCTATTATCATTGTGATATATGAATGTTTCTAGGCATGTACCATATTGCAGTCTGTTTTATCGAAAGAAAATTATTTTAAGAATGAAATGAGACATTAATCTTCTATTTAGTAAAGAATCTATTTTAAAAATGAAAAGAAGGCTTGTATAAAACACTTGTTTTTATTTCTGATTCATTCCTTTTACCTCCTTGTTTAAAAAATGAAATTACGACAGATAAAAAAAAGTAATTGAATAATTCAAGGGGGTTATCAAATTAGAAATCCTTTGCTACTGTCTGCTTCAAAATTAACATTATTGACATAATATTGCATATTTATTTATAGTTCGATATACTTCTTTTATTCTAAATATATTTTTAAAAGCTCATTTTTTTATTTCTGATCAGATGACAATGATTATAACTGTGCTAGCTTTACTCTCTACAAAATTTTATATTGGTTAAATTTAGAGTATTTTTTCCCTACGATAAAAACGAATTCAAAGAGAGAATGCTGCTCAACAACCTGATACGTTGAAACCATAAAGCAATGTCAAACATTTATTCCTTTTTCCTTAATATATTGAATATTGCTCGTCATTCTAAACTATGCATCATTTTGTCCATCGTTTACTTTCAAGTAATTATGGATATCTCGCATTAATTGTTAAAAGAAAAAAATGCAAATAACTATACGTTATTTGCTTTGTTTAACGGTAAAATTAATCCTGAAATACGCATGAGCATTCATCATATTATTTTTAATATTGCAAAAACTTCATTCAGAGAATATCTGTATAGTATAGATAAATCACTCATAAATATTTCAGTTTCTCACTGTGCGTATGCAAATTCCAGCTGCGCATTTACAATGAGCCATAAAAAGAAGAAAAAAACAGAATTTTTGGTGCATATTATGGAATTTTACTAATTATTAATTGCTAACAATACTTCGAATTTCTTAACAGTATCACCAGTATTAATAGTTTTACTAAATGAAAACGTAATTTGATAAAAATAACAAAAGACAAATTCAGTTAGATTTATTTGTGTAAAAATACAATTTAATTAAAAAAACATCTTAATGCCATCCTTTTGCTCGAAAATTAGGATTTTCAGTTAAATTTTAAAGTAAAGATAGATATTATTAATTCTGAAATTAATTAATTAATTTGAGTTAAATCATAATGATAATGGATAGTTCAAAAATATCATTAATACCTTTTTGATAAAGTTTATTAATGATTATTTTCTTGCTTATTATTTTTAAATACAAACATTTATTAAAACAAAAAAAGAATGAAAACTTTAAATTTTAAATTAACTGAAACATTGCCTGAAACGTTTATATTCATTTCACTGTAAGAAATAAAGAAAATTGTCTCTTTTGGTTAATGCAACTTTAAAAAAATCTATTGTCATTATATTTTTCAAGCTAATTTAAGTGACTCGCCAGAAAGTAAGAAGTGCATTTCAAATGCGTCCTTAATTACATAAAAAAAATATTTGTTCTTTAAAACAAGTACTTTTTTTCTCAACATGCATTAAATTGATGGAAATGAGTACTTGAAAATTAAAAGAGAACTTCAAAAACTAGATTTGGGTTTTATTCTTTTTATCATGATTAAAATTAACTTTTCCACTGGGAATCTTTTCCAACTCTTTCTTAGCTCTGGGCGTCAAAAGTGAATAGGATTAGTTCTAAGCGAAATAAAACTTGCAATTGCAGCTAAATTACTATTTCAGAGAAGGCATCATGATGTCTAAATTATTCTGCCGCATGATTTAATTTAACTTTTCTATTTTCTACTCAGTTCTTCTTTTATTAGATTTTGGATAAAATTGTGTCTCGAATGAAATCAAAAGAAATGTGCTATATTACTTGAAATAAATAAAATAGGGAATAATTATTGCACATTTCCTTATTATCATACATTATTAGCTTTTGATTTCATTGTTTTGCACAAAGAATTTGCTCCAATCAACTATTTTAAAATTATTTTATGATTTTAATTCTCTAATGAGTTAAATGTGTATATTGAAGAATTTTGTATTAAAATCTTTATATGTTTTTTTGAATACCTATTTCAATTTTTTAAAATTATATACTTGTTAGTTGCCATGCGTATCGCTTGTATATAAGATGCTATTCTGATAGCATTACTGACTTGTTCAAAAATAAATTAAAAATTTTTTTTTTGATGAGCATAGACATATTTCTAAGACACAGTTAGAATTCCATGAAACAACCGATCGTGTTCGTTAAAGTGTAAAATTCTCTTGTATTTCATGGTTTAGTTAGTTATTTCATAGAATAATGATCTGCATCCCGTTAAAGTGTAAAATAATCTATATCATATATTTCTCACTACAAATACATTTACCTTCCTGCCCTACTGCTTTTATGAACTATTCCAGGCCATTGGGAGATTAAATTAAATGTCGGATAAATCTCATTCTGAAACCTCTGTGGGGTTTACCGTCTTTATCCTGAAGTTGACACCGTCCTTTATCCTGAAGTTGCCTGAAGTTGAGGAAAAGGTGATGCCAAATCTATTTTAGCTATCATCATGAAAATAACCGAAGTATTTTTTCAATTGCGCACGAGAAACGGCCGCATAGAACAATTATATTCCCGATCCCAGTTCAGTGTCTGCGAACAAAAATGAATTAAAATCGAAGAAGTACCGGATGTAGACATAACGCTCCGGTCGGTTGTTACAGCTCAAAGTTTAGGTACTGACCAGTTATTTAAAAAATGTTGGTGTAAAACCCATTGTGTCAACAAAAAATGTTCTTCTTTTAGAAATAATGTTCTTTGTAATTCCAAGTGTCATTTTAGTAATCCTTGCTGTAACAAATGATTTTATGGTACGTTTCCATAAATACCATTTATACGCTGCATAAATTAGATAAATTGCTTCTTTTTCACTTTAATTGTCTATCATTAGTTTATTTATAGAACTAATGATAGACATAGTTATTTAATAGCTATAGTTAGTATAGTTATAGTTATTTAATTTAGTTTTAATTTTTTAGCATAGTTATTTAATTTAAGATAAATTGTTCATTTTACAATTTAACTGTCTCTCATTAGTTAATTTATAGAATACCTAGTTATTTCATATAATTGCATAACATATTACAAAATTAATAACATATTACACACTTTAACACATAATATCAGTTATTTCTTGGAATATCTAGGTGTATAAAATAACTGCATTATATACTTTAACGGTAACATAAATAATATTTAACTACCTTTGACAAACAATGTGTTTTGCAAGAAGATTAGTTTCGTTAAACTACAATTCAAACTTTTAAGCATAAATTTAACACTCATGATTTCCTTAAAAAGCATGTTGCATCAGGAAATTGTGTCAAGCAAAAGAACAATGTTATTTTAATAGTATTACTCTTATATTGCTCGTTTGATCAGATTCCCGATTTTCATTATATGTAAATAAAAATATATAATAAAAAAATATCATAACAAAATAAGAACACACGCACGCACACCCACCCACACCCACGGAAAAAAATCTTAGAAAAAATTTTATTCAATGGAAATAATTTAACATGAAATCCTGTGTAAAACCTTTTCTAAGTGAAATAATTTCATCGTACTACTAAAGATACAGAACTTGCATTACACGAAATCCAAAAACAAAGCAATGAAAGAAATAACTAAAAAAATATTGTTTCTGAAATACATTCTGCTGAAACATAAAAGAACATATTCGAAACAACTGATCCTGCCAGCAAGTGTGAAAAAAACAACACATAAAATAAATTTCGATTCTTTTTTTCTTTCTCATAAAGTATTTTAAAATGAAAAATGCTAAGAAACGTATGTCTGCAAAACGGGTTCAGTGATGTAAGAATGTTTCCACCCTCGGAATGCATAAAGGTAGTCTTCACCACATTTCAAGAAATTTAATATCGACATTCCTCTCATTTTTCTTATTTATCCTCCATTTTCTTCGCGTTTTCTTACGATGTTTGACCGTTAGCTGTGTCCAATCACGTCATCGCTTTAGAAAGTATATGCCCAGGGGCAGTAGACTTACCTTGAATGCGACCAAAGAAAATAACATGCTGTTCCCTAAAGGAAAGATATCGGCCATTGGAAGTTTTTTTCTTATCATCCAGTATCTTTAAAGCTTTGAGTTTCCAAAGAATATTAAAAGTGTTGTACCCATATCAAAAGAAAAGATATATTTGAAAACATTATATGATAAGTTTCATAGCTATATTCCCTTTTATATCAATATTTATAATGACGTTTCTCAGTAATTAATTCCGAGATGAAATGGAAAAAGTCCATCAATGAATATTAATACTAAATATGACAGTTTGGGTTGAAAGTTAAAGACAAGAAAGAAAGAAATTAATAATGTAATTGTAAGAAACAACACTAAATTTTGCTATTTAAAACAAAATAATCTTCTGCAATTAAAAAGATTAAAACGAAATCGGCTTTGCATATTTCATTGTATCATGACAGGACATAATTTCTGGAAAGGCAAAGCATCAAGTGCTCGTACAAGTTAAATTATATTTTTATTCATTTTAATTGTTTCATTGGTTGAGTCACTTTAGTATTGCAAACGATAAAAAAACTTTGTCTCGCATTTATTGTTTAAAAAAATATCACATTTCCTTTTTTTTCCCATTTCATATAATCACGTCTCAAAATTCTAGGTTTTATTTGCTGTAATCATTAACTTATTTTTTTTAATTAGAGCTTTTGTAAATACATTGGCAACGAGTTATTGAAAGATGATTGTTTGAAATGCTCGTGCACATAATAAAATTTTAATTTTTTACCTACGGATTTTTGTTGGCTCCAGAAAACCTCCTTCCCAAGACAGTATCATGTATTTATATGATAAAAATTATATTTTGATTTCATCAATTACTCTTCGAATTTGAAAATAGCCCATGTATTAAGATAAAGACTCTAAATCATCTGCAAAACTAAAATAAAATAAAAACTAAATCCCCTGAACACATTACGTTTTGATTCCCTCAATTTCTATTCAGCTTTGAAAATAGTCCAAATTTATTACTTTAAATTTATAGCCTAACAGAGACGCATTAAAAGTCGACAGCGATATCTCCTCTTTCGAGAGTCAGATTATGGGTTTATACAACATGTTTTGAAAAAACAACAACATGGCATTTAATGTTACTAAAACTACAAAGAATATAAATTTTTATTTTCAAATAATATAAATGAAATTATCATAAAATTATCTGAATGATAACATCTTCGTTTGAGGAGTTTTAATAAGTATAAATGTAACTCTAATAGATAGGCAAAAAGTTAGTTGCATTACTTAAAAACTTAAAACGGGCAGAAATTTTATAATAACTTTATTTGAAGCTTAAATTCCCATTAAAAATCTACTTTTAAAAGTAATTACAACTGTTGTTTAAGTATTTATTGATGGGTGTCAAGCATTTTCAGGCGTGCCATCTACAAAGAATTGCCGATAATAATTCTAGGATTGCAGCTTTCACCTCATCACTCTATTGACATCATCGGTGTGAACGTTCTTCTTTAATGGGACCAAACACTTGGAAGTCCCAAGTGACAGGTCTGGATAAAAAGAGGATGACCTCACCCTTTCCACCTAAATTGTAACGGAAATATGCAAATTAGTTTTTTTGCATTCGGTCTTGCATTGTCATGTTGGAGTACAATGCCTTTCGATAATTTATTGAATTGTATTTAAGAATGGCTTTATATTTAATATTCTACACCTATATCTTTAAAAATAGTTTTAATATTCTTCTGCTTAGTACAAATTTCATATAAATATTTCATACGAAAAATCGTCATGCCACCCTTGACAAATCACCAAATTACATTGCTATTCATGCTATAAACATTTTTACTTTAGGAATCCTTATATATATATATATATATATATATATATATATATATATATATATATATATATATATAAG
>JAOUZG010040215.1:6506951-6523798 GCA_026289955.1 Argiope argentata
TATATATATATATATATATATATATATATATATATATATATATATCCTTCTAATAAAAATCATATATATGCATTTTAATGAAGTCTTCAGAGAAATATTTTTCGAAAAAGAAATGCTCCATGAGAAAATTTGAAAACATTCAATATAATATACCAATATATGAAAAAGAAAAGCTTTTCTGTTCATACAATTTGAATAAATGTAAATCCTTTACAAAATTTTGAATACTTTTATTTCATCTTTGAAAACTGATAACTATTTCCGCAAAATCCATCTCCAAGTAAAACACATCTACATATAAAAGATTCTTCAAATATTTATCAGAAGTAATCCGAAGACATATCGAGCAGTTTGATGAGAAAATACAAGAAGAGGAAAAATCATCGAAGATGGAGAAGTTTGTATCTTGTTTTAGATAATATTAGTGATATTTGAAGTTATTGAATTTCTGCTCCCGTCCTCCAAATGCACAAATACAATATGACATGTTACTTCTTCGTTTCCTAGTATTTCGACAAAGTATAATTTTCAGGAAATAAATTTATGAACTGGAGGACGAATGATATGTTTTATTTCTAGATCCATCAACAAGGGGAATATATATTCTCCAATCTAATGCATTGCAATCCTGGTTCTGGCAACGATATGGCTCGATTTTTTTCGATTCGTTTGCTCATTCAAGTCTTCTTTTATATATATGTATAAAATTGTGGAATGCTAGTATGAAAGAAATACTAATATTTCCTTTTCAATGGCATATATTACTCAAAAGATACAGCTGTAGAGTCTTTTAATCTCGGTGATAATATTTGGTTAGTTTATATTCTTGAAATGTGGAAACTTTTTAGGCGCAGTTTTTATGTATTTCTTTAAAAAGGCAGCAAAAATACATTTCAATTTGTAGTTCTTTATGAATGTGATAAGGAAAATAACGATTTATTTTACTTAATCTGAAATGACATACATATCAAATTCGAATTCAATATTTATAAATAAAATCAATATAGTTAGCACTATTACAGTCAAAAATAATATTTCGAGCAACTCAGCTTGGGAATGTGGGCAAGGATTTAGATGTGTAATTCTATATTTTTTACTGATACAGAGAAGACTGAGTAATAGTTAAAGAAGAAAACATTATTGTTATTATTTTAATTTTGAAATTTTATCATCCAATTTTGTTGTCGTGACTATAATATTTATGATTGGTTTTGGACAACTTGATTACGGAATAAATTCTTAGACATATTATTTACAAAACTCATATATACTGATCTTATAATAATCTTATGCAGTTGGAGTCCGTGGAGAATTATTGAACTTACTCTTTGCTTTGACATTAGTTATATTATATATGACTATATTTTGTATATATGTTATTTGCTTTTGGGTTACTTAGAGCTTACTTTGTTATAAATAGTTGTTTTATACCTTTTTCTTTTTAACAGCACTTTCTTACTTAACGTTGTTTACAATTTTAGGTTCCTCTAATAACTGTTGAAATGTTTGCTAATTACTATACTTGGAGACACGGTGACTATTTTTGAGAACTTAAATTCGTTTTATTTTCCGATCTGGTCCTTTGTATTAAGTTTTACGATAATTAAGTTGATTAATCTGCACTTCCGTTTTGGGTGGGGGTTGCTTCTCGGTGGCCCATCGTTATATCCGAATGGCTTCGGCTAGGATGGCGAATAACTGTGCCATACTGAATGACCAGAATAATTCATTAAAATGTGTTAATACTTAGAAGAAAATATTTTTCACAAATACATACGCAATTTTTTTGCCATTTACTATTTGCTTTAGGACAAAATGAATATGTATAACACACTTTTTATGCATTTTATAATTAAATTTCTTTGATTTAATACAACTGATAGATCATTTCATCATTGATTAATGAATAAAATCATACGCTAATCTTTTAGAAAACAACTATAAGTGAATATTTGAATACCACTGATAGATTTTTAAAGACATTTATAAGTACATCTTTATCTATCTATTTATAGTATAAAATAAAGTCTCCTGAAAGTGTCTGTATGTTTGACGCAAAAAAATCGAGAAATAGTGAACGGATATTGGAGATATTTACACCATTTCTTGAAGTATTTATTACAGAAAGTTTTAGTACATAAACATTATATTAAAATACAAAAATAGAATTGTATAATTTCTATTTTA
Source organism: Argiope argentata (assembly GCA_026289955.1). Taxonomy (NCBI): domain Eukaryota; kingdom Metazoa; phylum Arthropoda; class Arachnida; order Araneae; family Araneidae; genus Argiope; species Argiope argentata. Next base: position 6,509,139 of record JAOUZG010040215.1, read on the forward strand.
ACTTTACCCTTATCCGCGCTTGCGTGAATACCTCAAACTGTGCGTGTGCAAGTAGTAAGAGTTATAGTAAGCATATGCGATACATTTCTTTCTTTACGTCTGGCTTTAAACAAAGATTCAAAACGCCCCAAAAAGGGAAATTCATTCTTGGCCGGAAGAGGTAAGAAACGTCTGGTTAGCGAATATCAGTGAAATAATGTCCACACTTTGGGAAGGAGAGTCTTTTGATGAGCGAAATAACCGCCTTTCTTTAAATCGCACTGCAACTGAACTGTGGAGACAGAATGAATCTCCTGAGGAGCGAAATGATCGCCCGTGTTTTGTCTATGGACGTATCATATCTTTACCTTTGTAACAGTCTATATATTTCTGAATGTTTGCTATAAAAATTGTCCTGCAGACATTTATGATAATTTCTAAACATATTTTTTTCTGTTTGTTTGAAGTTGCGTATGTTGACATGCTCATGTCATATTGGGTGGAGACCAGACTTGAGTTTAAAGCAAATTTTCTACTCTGGTTGTTATGCCACGGACAACGCCATGCGGGTACTTCTAGTTTAGTTTATTAAGTAATTTATGAATAAAGTAAAATAATAACATGTATCAATATGTGGTAAATAAATCATATAAACCTTTTACATAATAGACTGTTAAACATGCTTATACAAATTGTGAGTCATTTAAAAATGCTTAACATACTGCCTATATTGTTAAAATAATGAAAAATACCTGAGAATTCTTGAATAATCTCAAGTATCTGTAAATTATAATGTATAAAATATTCTAGAAAAGACCCATGGAAAGAAACAAACAATAATGGAAAGTCGTTTCCTTACTAGAAGAAATAGGTTTCTGAAATTCAACTCTGAGTTTCACTTTAAAAACTTTATTTATGTTTCAAATGAAACTAAGCAAAACTTTAATTACCAAATATTTTCGATAATCAAAATAATCAATAGAAAAATGGGAGAGAATTTATTGTTAAAATATATACAAAATCTATATTAACAAGAAACTAGCAGAAAAAACAAGAAAGAAATTGGAACAAAAATATCATTTCTTATTTATTTATAGACTCATGAAACTATCAAATAAACATGTTTTTAAGTATATTCCAGAATGCAAAGCATTTGTAAAAATAACTTAAAAGAATGGATATATTTATGATTTAGTTTGTCCCAATCTAAATTTAATCTTTGCATTTTCGATAAATTCACTGAAGTCTTTTGTCACATTTCAGTCTGGGTAGTTATAGTTTTTACCAAAAGACGGCGCTGCTATTAGTTGAAAATAGCTTATGCATAGATACGTTACTCATATACAGTTTTTAATTATTATTATTAAGGAAACGTCTCAATTTCAGAAGCATCTCATTAACTGTATTATTGTATGGATTCGTTTTTAATTCATTTAAATTATCCAAGTGTAGAGAAAAAAAATACATTTTTATTGAAGCAGTAGCTGAAATTTTCAAGACAGTAAAATATTGTCTGCTTTTAAATATATCATATTTTTAAATTAAAAGGGAAATGAAAGTTTTGAATAGAAGAAATATTACTATAGAAACAAGGAATTATTTTCCCTAAATAAATTTCTTAATAGAATTTTTGATTCGTGTAATGTGATTATCTTCTGTAATAAAAAGAATACAGACAATTAATTTGTCAACTTTAGGATATTAAACGTTTTTATAATTTAGAAAAACACAGATTCATTAAAAATTTTCTTTAAAATATTATAAACCACCCAAATTAACTAAGGAAATTCTGTAATTTCCTTTAATAATAAGTATTCGGAAATTCATTTAATTCCTCTATATATAGCCTCCACTTTTCCTTTTAAATGGCAGTAGTTAAAAAACCCCAATAGTTAATTGACTTTTGGATTACAAATCTTTACAAACTAGTGCATTTTTTTCAATATTTTTGCTATGTCCCACCGTCTACGAGCAACTAAAAATTATTATTAACATTTTTATGCGAACACTTTCAAGAAATCCCAAAGGCAGTTGTAAAATAATTTCATCTAATGTCTAGAATTATGACAAACAGACATTAATCACATTTTTCAAATTCGGATTACTTTATGAATATTATAAAAGAAAACTTTTTGTTTATTTCACGCATTTATATAGATAAGGCTTTTTGAAATTTTTCCGTCGGGTTTTGATTTTCCATTAAGGTAGTGTACAATATTGGTGATAAAAATAACCTCAAGAAACAAATAGAAAGTATCGTGGCAAAATAAGTGATTTAAATAGATTTATCTCCCTTTTTAAAATGAAAGCATGTTTCAAATTTACTCCATTTGACGTGGCATATAAATTTATTATTAATAAAAAAAATACTAAATGAATTATTATTTACGAAATCAGGAGTTTAATTTTTTTAACCATAAATATCTTTAATATTTCTTTTTTCAAATGATTTCATTTGATCTTAAGATCTTTCTTTTGTTAATTCAGTAGGAACTAAATATTTTTGCATTTTTTCTAAATGTTTTTATTCATATTGTATTTATCTTATCTACAACATCATTCATATCATAACGCATGTACTTATTATTATAATCATGAATATGAAGGGTTCTTTACTAATTAATTTTACTTCCTCTGATAAAGAGACAGTCTCTATAAATAATTATAAATATTAAAAATTTAGATCAGTTTGTCCAAATTTAAAAATCACATTAATATTTATTATTATGCTTTTAAAATAGACTATACTACAAAATTCACTAACTATGAGAAAATAGGTACATGCTCTCTGAATTTTATTTTGATCAGAGAATCCCCTAAGGCCTTTCAATTTTTTCTATATCTGTTAATTAATTAGCAGTTAATTAAGTTTACTGGTAAATCATATTTACTTCAAATGCAAAGAAAAATAAATATATTTTGCGTAAAATAATTTTCTCTATTTACTTCTAGTGATATTATACTCTTTCTGATAGTAATATTATCTGGAATTGTATAATATTATTTGAAAAAAATGTAGTTACAGCAATACAAGCTTAGAATATATGCTATTTTAATTTTTTTTTTACTCATTTCTAAGCCATGTCAATATATTTTTCATTGCACATTTATATTCCGATATATTTCCAACTGAGTTCGATTCTTTAAATTATAGAAATACTTTTAGAACAATGTCACAAATAGATCAATTGATCTTATATATAACATATTTACATCAGGTCTCCAATAAGTAATTTAATATAATTCGACGATTTTTGAAGCAACATATGTTGTATTGGACAAGGGAATCGATTAGAAGATACTGCATAAATAGAAGCTCTTTACTATGAAAATTCCATTACAGTTTAGAGGTGTATCTTGGAGGGAAAACTCATATTTTGAATTAGTACTAATCACCAGGAAATATTTATATGGATATACCATATGGAATATTAAAAACAAATGTTGTTTCATTTGTAAATGAGTTTACTCTTGTATAATGAAATATTCATTGCAATAGACATTTTTTAATTGATTTTTCACTTACAATATAAAAGTAAGTTCAGTCATTTAGCAATGAATTTTCCAAAACATTAAATTAAATGCAATAAAAAGAAACTTCCTAGTGGAATAAAATTCTTTGTTTCTTATGAGACAAGTCACATATAACTGATTCCATGAATAATGGAAACAAAACATACACGGTAATTTGGTACTTACGTATTATACCGTCTTCGCCATCGATCTCCAAAGGTTTAGTAACTTTTGGCGACGGATTAAAATTTGGCGATGAAGATCTACGAATTACACCATTGCCGGATTGCCATAAGTGGCGATTTAGAAATTCATTGGTGATGATTTCAAATTCGGCGATAACGTTAGACGGTATAATACGTAAGTACCGGTAATTTTAATATTTTCATTTATTACCCAAGTCATAAAAATATTAATTTGTGAGTATAAAAATCTAAGTTATGAAATAAAGTATTTAAAAATTATACCTTACTAGTTGTCATAACATAAGAGCATTTAAATAAAAATTCCATTTCTTTCATTGTTTCTATTGAAAGTTTTCTTTTGACATAGACATTTAAATCTCCAGAGAGCTTTTCGAGTCAACTGCTCTATATTCAGCTCTCCACCTGGATCAAAATGACAGGACTGAATTCTAAAATCTCCAGTCAGTTCCTATCAGATACAAAACGCCGGAAACAAAGCAACAGTTTCCTTCCAGTTCTGACAGAATGCCTCAAAATCTGGATTTCAAAAATAATTTTCAATTTCTTTCTAGTGTTAAATATAATATCCTTCAGAAAGTATGGAAAAAATTGAACGATTTTATACTTTTTTATTTAAAGGTGTTTATATTTCTTATATTGAATCTACTTTATAGTAATTATCTAAAAGATATTTCTTACAAAAAAATATTTAGCGCAAGAATTTAATAAAATTCATCATAAAATGCGTGCCGCTTGTGGTTAGAAATAAACTATCTGTATATTATATGTATAAACTGTATATGAAAAGTGAAAATCCCAATTTTGAGAGCTGAAAAAATTGTTATTTAAAAGTTTTTGGTAGGAAAATTTTTTGTGGTGTATTAAACTAAGTAATATTTTTTAAAAAGGAATCGATAGAATAGAATAATTATATGTTTAAAACTGTTTAACAAAACAAAAGATACATTCCTAAATTACTCTCAATTAATGTAACGAAGTGGTTTGCGTTTTATTCACTTAACTTCATTGTATCCCCTATGCAAGAATTATCGCATCTATATGCTTGTTAAGTGAAATTATATCCGTCATAGACAATACGAGAATTGCATTCAATTTATGTACAAATGTATTTTAGAGTTAATTAAGGCCACATAAATAAATAAATGTCTCTGAAAACCTTTGACTAAGGAAATTACTAGGTCAAATTTATATTTGCCAACGAAAAAAAAATACAGAATATTATTGCACAGAATATTACTGCATGGCGTAATTATTGAATATTATTATTTTTATTGAAGATTTAGAAATTCCAGCTAAGTATACACGGGGCTCACAAAAGTATACAATACATTACATACATAAATCACAGACAGAACAACCATATCCGAAGCGGGACTCAAACTCAGGACGTCCTGATCATGGGAAAGACACTGAATGTTATTGGTGTAATTAATCTGGGATTAACTATTAAAATTATAATTAATATAATTATATAAAGTACAAAAATAATTTTGATTTATTAAAAAATTAAAATCCTTTGGATTTTTTAAATTAAAAAATTAAATTTTATGTATTATGAAATGATATTGAGAGAGTAATAAAACTGTCTGAATATTTAAAATAAATAAATATAGTTATTTCATCAAAATGTAGAAAATAAATGGCGTTTAACATTATACTACGTACATTAAAAGTACATTTATCATCTCTAAATATCTTAAGTGTTCCAGAAATTATTAAATGATCCACTAAAACAAACGTTAGCGAAATATTATCCATCTTCTTGATTTGAGAGAAGAAAATAAATCCTTTAAAAGGTTTCTATTATACTTCTATGTTTCAAAAACATATATATATTCTGCTGCTTAATCTCGTTATTCAAACACAGAATGACAAGTGTCCTAAATCTTTAAACACCGCAAAACACATTTGGTGAGGGAACATACTGAATCCATATCTATTAAATTCAAGATCAACATTTATATCATCTGGCACCTAAGGCGTTCCACAACTCTATTACAACAGCAGTAACAAATGTTGATTGTCTTAAGAACAAGACCTCCCAGCATGTTCCCTCCCTTGTCCTTCTGACACAAGAGCTAAAAGGTTAAAAATGGGCCTCCGCCTTTCTCTTAGACTTCCACATTGATGGTTATATAGCTGGGCCAGCGGAGCGTTAAAGATGGTCCCGGGATTATTTTCTTCCGCAGTAACATTGGGAAGGGCCGTATCACTCAAGCGGAGGTTGCGATCCCTCACAAAGACAAAAGTGAAATTTTCCTCAATAGATTGTCCTGACAGTTCTACTTGATTCAGTTCTGTTATTTTCTTTTGCAAGAGATATAAGTTGATATGTAGAAAATATTTTGCAATGCTAATTTTGAAAAAAAAATTGATAACTGAAAAGGATTTTACAAATTTATCTGAAAATATTGGATAAATCTGATCAAACGGGGATGTAATATCATTTTATTTTTATTAAACGAAAATGTATGAGAATAGAATTGTTGAATGCCAGTTGATAAAATGTAGAATGTCTAGAGAGGAAATATTAAGAATGTAGAGAAAATAAACTATTTATTCAATAAAATTCTAAAAAGATGCAAAAGTGAATAAATGGGTGATTAGAACAAAAGGAATGAAATTATGGTTCTTTTTATGAAAGTTTTGATAGTCCTGTACTTTTTAATTTTGATCTATTCTTGTTTTTAATTTCATTCATTAAGTGATTATCTAATTTAAGTGTTAAATAATAATAAAAATTTTGATTGGAAAAAATGCTCAGAGAAGCCTATTTTCCGTAGAATAATTTCGCATATTTATCAACAAGCAACGTGTTTTATATTTGATGCTTACAACATTTTTGTATATTCACTATAAGTTATTAATCGTGTGGGATTAAATTTTTTCTACGGATAGAACTTGAAAACTTCTTTTCGAATAAAAAAAATAGATTTTTAGATCGAATGGTGAATGCCATCATGTATAAAACAACGACAACATTAAAATATAAAGAAACAATTAATTAAAAACTAAAAAAGAAAAAAAAGTTTCTGTTTTCTTCTTCTTTTTTCTTTTATTTGGCTTAATATAAAGAGTTTTTAAACGTATTTGGGTTCAATATATATTATGAAGTTAAAAAATGCGGTGAAGATGTCTCTAGGGACGCAAGTCATCCGAAGAATGTAGTAAATGCCGTCATTACTTTTATACTCCATCATTATTTTATCAAATATTTAATACTAGAGATTAACAAATGTAGTAAATGCCAAAATTTGACACTGACATTTACATATTGTTCTTATGCAAAACTTTCAGTAGCATACTTATCATCTGTAAATTTCTGTATATCAAGTCCATTTTTTAAGGATTATATTAGAAGGAATATATGGACATGAAAGATGATTTTAAAACATCTTTTCTTATGACTTACAAAATTCAGATATCGTTAGTGACATAAATGCCATTGTTATTTTATCAGCTCTTTTATTACACAATTGAAGAAAATTTTGTAAATTTCATGCAGGTAAATTTCTTCTATAAAATTTGGAATTTGGTAGCTCCTTTCTTTGACGTTCAATATATTTTCAATATTTGAAATTTTATTAGAAAATTGTTTAAAGATTCCTTTTTTCAACAAATTTTAATATATATGATTAATGAAATAACGTTATAAATGCACATTACACGTGTAAATTAAAATCCTAAGTAAAAACTAATTGTTTTCCTTTTATTTTCCAGTACATTTTTTTTAACTTTAATATTTAATTTTTCGTAAACATTTTATTTAAAATAACTGAAATAATAATATTTTAGAAGCATATATCAAGTATCGTAAAATATCAATTTCTTACTTACAATTATAATGAAATGAACTGATTTCCATAACAAGATAACTGCAAATAGTAAATTTGTGCTATTATTAAAATTAACTTACAAAAACATCATTCCTTGATTTCACTGCATGTAAACTAATTAATATATTTTATACAAACTTGACTAAAATGAAACAATTTAGATCCGAAACAATTATTCTTTGTAAGTTATCGTGCTGGTAAGACTAGAAATATTAATGGGTAATATTATTACTGAATCAATGTTAAATATAAATAAAATCCCCTTCCTCAGTCTCCAAATTCCTCTGCAATCCCCCTTTTAGAACTCTGATGTGAATTCTCCCAGATGTTCAATTCTTTGGCGTCTTTTCTAGGATGTATTGGAAAAATCTGTGATTGATAAGACTCTTATAAAAGGAAACGAGAGTTATAGACGGAAAGTATGATTGAGAGAACTAAAAGAAGAAACAAGCTTAGATTTAGTTCCCCACAACTTCTGAGAGGAATTGTATTCGCTTATAACTCTTAAAAATGAAATTCACTCTATTGATTTGGGTGTAAATGAGAATTTCTGAGCATATATTGTTACAGTCTTGATGTAATAATTATTGTTTTGAAAATCTTAAGACAGCAGAGAAATAAGGAAAACAGAATTGTTATGTGAAGTTAATATCGTAAATTTAAGTGATTTGTGTTGCAAATATACAAATATAAATTTGTTCGTTAGTGTAAATACATAAGAATCACTTACCGCCATCAGTGAATGAAATAATGCTCAGAAATTGTAATTAATATAATGAAATGAGTCTTTATTTTATATTTATGTTTGTACATATTTTAGTTTTATGATCTCGCAGTTTTCCAATATACGTCAAATATTTGTTACCACATTTTAATGTTGCTTTAAAAAAGTTGATAAATTTTGAATAATTTATATCAAAGATAAATTAGATTACCTTAGATAAACAACCACAGATCATCTTGTTATTGCTTAGAGAGGCTTTATCAAATTTACTGCAGTTCACTTTATATAGAGTAGGGATATTAATTATTCAATCTGTGGTTATAGCTACAGCTTTAGAACTCTCATTCAAGAAATGGTGTTTCAATGTATAATATTATTATAATGTGACAACATAATGTTGTTTTCGTTAGGAGGTTTTGATGCCTTCGAAAATTAAGGGCAAAAAGTAAAGATGGTGAATCAACAGAAATAATCTTTCGAAGAATTTTTACCTGCTTTTACCAGTATTGCATTATTATTATTACGCTTCTTTGAAAGAAGATGCGTTTAAAAAAATTGACCTGCTTTGAACAGTATTTCCTTAATATTACTTATGCTTCTTTACAACAGATGCGTTTATAAAAGGTTGAAGTAGAACTATGACGTCATAGCTGTTATTTTATTTCAAAATTTGGCAAAAACTTATTTGGCAGCTAGAAATATCGAAAATGAAAGTTTAAACAAATTATATATATATATATAGTGGAATAGAAACCAATAGAGAAGTCTGATTGTTTCAAACCGGTTTAATCTGATTAAGGATTTCAATTAATTAAGACAAAAAAGGACATAAAATAATAATGTTCTATTATGATAACTTGAAATTTGCGATTTTGGATTTAATTTTTTTATATTTTTTTTGTTTTGTTTTGCTCTTGGCGATTTCTTTAAATATTCTACATAGTTCTAGATTATACCTTAAAAATCTAAATTAAGAGTCTAACAAAATGCTTCGAATTCTCTGTTTCCTTATGTTATGAGTCTCCTTAAGCTTATGAAATGCACATCATTATTGAATTATGTTCCAAATGCACATAATTTTTGAATTATGTACTACATATCCTTGTATATCTTAGACAATACTCTAAAGATATATTTTTTGTGAATAAATATTTGTTACAAAGCTGGAAATTCCTTGAAAATATTGTAATAATATTATTCCTAACTAATAATTGTTAGAAAAATATCAAATTAGATCAGAAATTTTCATACTTTGAAAAGTAATTTTTTGAAAAAAATTGATTTATATTAATTCCCCATTTAATGTGAATTAAGATGTTTATTATAAACTTGAAAATAATGATCCTTATTAAAGTAAAAGTAACCATATTATTTTATTTGTTCTTACGTTTAAATTATTAAGTAAAAATATTACAAACTTTTAACAAAATTTTAATTGGATTTTCTGTATAATGTCATTCAATATCATACAGGATTTAAGGCATTTAAAATGAAATATAAATCTCAGTTTATATAGTATCTAAACATTTAGTTAGAGAACTACATCCAAATCTTTTGAGGAATTCCATCTTTAGAATTCACCCTCAATGGATATTCAAATCTTTTGATTTACAACTATATTTCACAGATTCGTTTCACTGTAACAGTCCTTTATGTGAGATAATTTTAATAATAGTTAAAAATTTACATATCTTTTAAATTAAACTCAACTACTGAAAGAGAATCTTTCGTTATAGTTGTAAATTATTAACTATCTTATTGTATAATTTGAAAGTTTAATCTCCGGCATTATAAAATTTGCATTCTGTGGCATTTGCACATTTAAATGCGGGTGCCACAGATTCCAAACAAAATTCCTGCCAGCATTATCGTACTGGAAAAGGAAACAAATTTAGTAAATATCAGAATCTTTAATTTTGCAACTAGTTAGATGAAATAATTTAACATAGATGCACATTTATGTTTATATAAAATATATAAGAACATGTATTTAAATGTTCAATAGGCAAAGATTGGCTAAGAAAAATGAAGAAAATTAATTGCTTGAAAATTCTGTTTTCTTGTCGAAGCCTAATTTCTTATAGAATTTTTTTTATTTTTGTATAATAAAGAATGGATATATATACTATAATTATTCATATTATTGAATTGACGATAAACATATATTTTATATATGTAATTTTTTTTACAAAAAAGGGGATTGAAAGTGTTTTTAAATCAAACATTCTTTCGAAGTAAAAGGATAAAATGTGTGAAATGTTAAAGATGATTATTATAAAGCTATAAGAGAAAGAAAAGGGAAACAAGTTATTTAGCGAAAATCAAAGGGTGATATTATTGAAATTTTCTGAATAAAATAAAACACGGAACAAAAATAGATGTCATACAAAATGTTTTGATGATTTTTTTTTTACTTTCTGTAAGTATAATTATACTTAGAGAAAGTATTATTATAGTCAAGAAATTTGTAATCCAGATTTTTGACGAATCACCATGCTTTAACCTCTCTAAGTTCAAAAAAATGCATTTTTAGAAAATATCTGTCTTTCTGTCTATCTGTAGCAAAGATAACTCAAAAAAGTTTTGAGATTGACGGTTGAAGTTTGGTAAACGTCTTTTTGATCAAATTTATGAAGTTCAATTAAATTTTGAGTTAAATTTATTTAGAGGAAGTCCGTCTGTTTGACTATTAGAATTAAAGCTAACACAATAATTACAAAACGAAAAGAACTGAATGTATAAAACTCAGTACACAATTTTGAAATCCATAAGGTAGGCATTTTTCAAATTTTTATCCAAATACAACTGCAAGATGTCAGTCTAATGGTCTGCACTTTCAAAAACATATAGACGCAATAATTAAAAACCGCAATAACTTAAATATATCAAATTTGGTATATGAAATGTATGTCTAATAGTCTGCGCTTTCAGAAACATGTAGACGTGATGATTCATAAACGTAATGACTTAAATATATCAAATTTGGTATGAGATGTCTGTCTAATAGTCTGCGCTTTCAGATACATGTAGACGCGATGATTCAAAAATGTAATAACTTAAATATATCAAATTTGGTATGAGGTGTATGACTGCAAGTGCAATTTTGTGCAAAAATTCTGTTTCAGTCGGTTAAGAAATAAGAGTCTAAACCACAAATTCCATTTTTGGATATTTTTAACGCGTGCCATTGATTAATCGACATGTAACAGGTGGTGACATAATAGATACAGAAAACTGCTAATTTCACATCAAAATTTAACTTTTTGTAACTATTGTACGCCATTTTTTTAAATTAAAAATTTGTTGGAGAATATGCGAGTATATTCTGGAGAGACAATTTCCTCTGACTTTATTACGTATTTTATTTATTTTCGAAATTTTAATGAATTTTATTTCCGATTATTTAATGCACATTTCTAATCGGTTCTTTTACTATCTAAAAGTATTAAATTAGATTACTGATATAAAAGTAAACTGCATGTTTAATTGAAATTGATTTTACATGCTGATAAAAATTCGATATGCAAATAATAGGACTAGGGTTTTGAAGGGAAAAAATTACTACCTCTGTCAAATAAAATAATAGACATTTGAAAAAGATGCATTTTTACTTTCATTCAAAATAAACTCCTGCACACACTTTAAAAAAATAGAGAAAAGAAAATGACCTAGAATTCGAATACGTATATAGAAAGTGAATTCTTTTAATAACCCCGTGAAGCAATAATAAAGCCCCAAGACTTTCACTCGTACAAGAGTTTTGAACCCAGAAGAGCCTCCTATTTACTCACACACTTTTGAGATGAAAATTTGCGTTTTGCGTGATGATTTGTAACTAATGGTTTTTCTCTCATTTCTCACCGTGAAATAGCACTTGCTTGAATTAATAGACGGTTGCATAACAGAATTTCATTTCTGTTCTGATATTCAGCTGCTTTCGCACGCTGCCTTTTCCGATAATAAAACCCTCGTTCCGAAATGAAAGAAACTTGGCTGAATGCTTTCCAATTCAAAGCGCTCTCGCGTTGTTTAATCGCAAACGAAGAAGCAGTTCCCATTCGTCTGAGATCCGGGAGTAAACAAAATTTGTCTTAATGTGTTTTCCGTTGTTCATTGTAAGGTGAGTACAAAATATGTCTAGATTGTTGAAGGAAGTAAATGCATTGGAATGCTATTGATTTACAGAAATTTGCAGATATATAAGGTTAATTTTCCAGAATAGAGCGAAGAAATTTCGATGTTTTCCATTGTAAATATTCTTTTCTTCTGTGTTTAGAAAAATGTTATTAAACCTTTATACTCTAGTGACCTTACTTCTATGAGTCACTATTCAAGATTGCACATTATTCTGACATTCTATTTTTTTAAAAAAAAACTTTGTGTTGTTGTTACTTATGGCACTTGTCATTGGACAAGCCCCTGCTGATGATACATCGGTAGATTTAAGCCGAATGAGCGTTTCTTGTTTTTGAAGTAGCGCCAAATAGGGCCAAGAGTATGACTTACTACGCACTCATCACATACGCTTGCACAGCCCCTTTTTACAAGGGAGCACAATCACACATATCACAGATAGCAAACAGAAGAAAAACCATGCTCGAACCCGGGACTCCCAGAACGTGAGGAAGACACGCTGTCTCTGTGCGAAAGAGCCGGCAAACTTTAATTGTTAAAAATACACAGAGAATGGTAAAATGATGTAGAATTATTTGTCAGGAAATTCAACTTTAAAAAATTCCATGTATTTATTATTGAATTAATATGCACCCCCAAGAAATTAGATGAATAATTATGCATCTAATTACCTTTCCTAGAAAAAAGGGTTAAAAAATTTGATTAGGAATGCAATATAAATGTCACTATAAGAGCTTTGGCTACCTAACGAGTCTTTTTGAATTCCACAACCAATTGCTATCGCAACCTTTATTAAAATGGCTTTATATTCTTTTGTTAAAATGCAATTTTTTATTCTTTTCTTTTAGGTTATATTTTATATTAAATTATATATCGAAAAAGTTAAGAACTCTTATTATATAAACAGTAGGCTCCGCAGCTAATGTCCGCAGCTAACATTATTATTATTGAATTATCACTCAATTATAATAATATCTTTCGGCTACCCCAGAATGAATGGGAAATGTCTCTGTCCTTAAACTGTTGACTAGGGTATCTAACGAACAAAACATGCTTTTCAGGAATTCGATCAATTGCCTTTAACGAAAAAGGAAGAAATTTCGTATTAACATTTAGGCATCTCGAGCGTCCGTAATTATTTTAACAGATATTATAGGCCATTTAGTATTGCTACAGTTAAAATTATACTTAGAGAGAAAAATGAAGTTTTCTACAATACAAATTAGGATTGTTTGGGATTAAAACTATTGATATATTATTTGTTTAGCTGGGCTGGGGTCATATAATCAAATTCAGAAAGATGCATGACAGCTTTAAAAATCTTGTTTAATGAATAAGTTTTGGTAATGAGGAAGTATACGCCTACATACGTGTTCAGAATATTATGCAAAAAATACTCGATTCGATATCGTATAATTTAATATATTTTTTATTGTACAGTATCAATATAACTACCAACAGAAATTTTTGATAAAATATATTTTGAAAAGCATAGTACAGAAATGATAGTTTTCAGAGAGTTGACAATGATAGTTTTTAGAGAGAAAGATACAATAACTGTTGTTAACTCAATTTATATGTTGCACAATACAAAAATGTTCGTAAGTACTTTTCCCTTCTTGGAGCATGGATAAAAATGTTGATAATATTTTTCATAACTTGGTGCAGAGTTATTGATATAATCTTTAACTTTTTTTCATTCTTTTAAAAAGATATTTACTTTTTTTGCATATGGAATTATTTAATCAGCACAAATTTTAATAAAATTGTTTATTTCTCATAAGGATTTGATATAGCTGTTTCATTCTTATTTAGTTCAATTTTAATGGTATAAAAAAGCAACTACATTAAAAGAGGGTTAGGTAATAATAAAAAATATTTACTTGTTAAATTTCACACATTGATGAGTATTCTTTAAACGTATCCTGTTCGAAGACCAAAATATTCTTCCTTCAAATACGTCAAATTATCCAATTGTGAACGCTAATTATTATGAGATAAAAATTAATTATCTTCAAACATAACATGTTGAAAATAGATTATATTCAAGACCATAAAATGAAAAGTTCACATTATCATATAATTTTCACCTTTGTAGACTAATTAATGACGCTACTATATAATTGAACACAATTAGGTCGAGTTACATTTCAGAAATAAATGAATCCAACTGAATTATGAGGTTAATTAACTACGATGAGAACTTGAAACATATAAACTTGGATATATATATATATATATATATATATATATATATATATATATATA
>JAOUZG010040215.1:6523898-6536298 GCA_026289955.1 Argiope argentata
TATATATATATATATATATATATATATATATATATATATATAATTTTTTGGGCTGCAAAAGAACAGGGTTCAAAATAGGATTATGAATTATTTTTCAGTAACTAACATTTAAAATTAAAATAATTAATGTTTTTAAATGTGGTGTTAGTGAAATTTCTCTTTGAAATTTATTTTAACCAATCCTAATAATATATTTGTAATTCCTTGTTTCATTATGCATTACGTTGTATTTCTGCACTATGCCATTATCCCTATTTCTGAAGAAATTGCCCTGCATAAAGAATTACTTTCACAGATTACTAAATTTATCCGCCCAGACAAATACATTATCGGGTATGAGTTTTCTTTTTGCAACAGAAATTACCTACATCTACTACCACCTTGTAACAAAAATAGATCTTCTTAAGTATCTGTATGGTGTAATCATCTTAATATTTCGAAAAAAATTCCTTCAGATGAAAGAATTACTTACATATATTAGCTCTCAGAGAATTGACTTTGAGAGTTCTCTGAATGATGGGATTATCTGCAGAAATTGATATTTCCAAATCCTAAGAATTATTATGCAGTGATCTAGATCATACCTTAACTTACACATTTTTCAGAATATATCCAAGAGGAAGAAGAAGATATAATCCAAGAATTTTCATGATATATGTAATAAAATCATAATCGAAGAATCTTCATAATCTGTGTAATAAAATTCTAATACAAAAATTTTCATGATCCAAGTAAAAAAATCATTATCCAAGAATCTTCATAATCTATGTAATCAAATAATAATTCAAAACTCTTCATAATTTATGTAATCAAATAATAATCCAAGAATCTTCATAATTTATGTAATCAAATCATAATCCAAGAATCTTCATAATTTATGTAATCAAATCATAATCCAAGAATCTTTATAATCAATTTAGTAAAATCATAATACAAGAATCATCATTATCTATGTAATAAAATCATAATCCAAGAATCTTCATAATTTATGTACAGTTTTGCTATTACTTATGAGATTAAATAAAATAATTTATTAGATAAATTTTGAACTTTATAAATCCCATTAATCACATAAAGTTCACACAAAGGTATCACCTATATGAAGAACCATTTTATAATCAATTTAAACAGGTCCTGTGAAACAATGTGCTATCTCCTTTACTTTCTTCAAATGAGCTATCTACATCGATAATAGTATCTATCCTTATCTATTTATCAATTATGATTTTTTTTTAAAATCTACACTTAAATCTTATTTCCTTCCCAATAGCTATATGATTCACTCGTAAAAACATGCCGTTGAGTAGAATATTTATATATATATATATACTGTCGTAGGTATTTATCTCACAACAGTATTATTTACAATAATAATAAAACTTCTCTTGGAAGAGGAATCATAAAGGTGTACAGTCAAAAAATAAATTTCTAAGGATCACCAATGAAGATTGTAATTTCACCGTCTGATTACCATCTTTTCATATTAAAACATAAGAAAATAAATAATAAAAATAATAACAAAGAAGATTTTAAACTTAAAATCTGAGTTCCATGAACACTATGAGCTATCTGTTACTCCTTTTATCCAACCCTCCTATATTAAGCTAAACACTTGCTACATGCTTAACCTAAATGATGGCACATCATACTTAACCTCCAGATCTCAACGATAAAGCTCCATTCACAGCTCGCATTCTTGTCCGAGGACTTTTGATACTGCATCCCTCTTCGTTCTCCGCCAGGAAACTTGCCCTCATTATTTCTCGGAACTCTTTAGAAGCCAAATGATCTAGTCCCCCCAGTGAAAGCTAAATGATCTGGACCCCCCTAGTTATGCCTGTGTCGTAGTTCTGCTGACCTCCGCGCAGCAAAATTTTCCCTTTTAGCACATTGACGTGATATCTCACGCCCTTCGGCATCATTAAAAGTCAAAAGTGACTGGAGAAGTTTCGTGCTGAAAATTAAGCGCAATCAATTAGGTCTGGAGGCTGGGATTGGCGCATGGATTTGATATCTCCATTAAAAGATTTTGAAGAGAGTAGGGCATTCCTACGATTTCCAGTGCTTTCTTATTTATGTTGGTCATCAGAAAAAAAAGTGAAAATTCTCAAAAACCGAAATAATTTTTCTCATATCGTCTCTCTAAGAATGTATTTGTTTTCGTTATTGTTCTAATCTGAAATTCCTTATTTTTTATTGATTTTTTAATATGTTTTTATTTAGATGCGTCTTTTATTGCTTGCTTATTACCTATTACATATCATTTTTATTTATATTTGTCTAACAAAAATCTTCAGACGAAACATTGAAATTTTATTATCTGAACTAGCATCTCAAAAAAATCAGATTTTAATAACGTGCTGCCATTGCATTTACAAAAGCTTTGGTTTAAAACAAATAAGTCAATGACTACAGCAAATAAAACCTAGAAAAATGTCATTTTGAGCAGAAGATTATATGAGATGATATAATTAGGAAATGTGATATTATTTTAAACAATCAATGAAGGACAAAGTTTTTTGGATCGTTTGCAATACTAAAGTGACTCATTCAATGAATCAATGAAAATGAATAAAAATATAATTGAACTTGCACGATCACGTGGTGCTTGGCCGTTCAAGAAATTATGTCCTGACATGATACATTGAAATATGAACAGCAGATTTCGTTTTAATCTTTTATTTGTTAATGTGAAGGGCGTTGGAGGATAATAAACTATAATGTCTATTATTTTGTATACGTAAAATAAAAGATGAATTCATTTCTCTACTTCCGTATTGATGAAGCCTTCTTGGAATCTTTAAATCTGTCAGTAATCTGCCAGCAAACTGATTTCAGAAATGATTATTTTAAAAAAATTAAACTTAGCACCGAATTGAAATGGGCATTTAATTTTAAATTTCACTTCGAAATAATATTCACATAGTATTTTGTGAATATTGATATCATGTAATTGTTCAGATACATTTTTTTATAACGATATACTTTATTGTACACTTTTTATCTTATTTTCGCCTAAGAATAAACTCGAACTTGGAATCTCTGCGACCCCCGTTTGGTTGAGTGGATACACGTGGAAAGATTCATTAAGATGAATTAAATGTTAACATGCACGGAAAGATTTATTAAGAAGAATTAAATGTTAATATTCCTGTAAAGATTTATTAAGAAGAATTAAATTTTATCATGCGTGGAAATATTTATTAAGAAGAATTAAATATTAACATGGGCGGAAAAATTTATTAAGAAGAATTAAATGTTATCATACGTGGAAAGATTTACTAATAAGAATTAAATGTTAACATACGTGGAAAGATTTATTAAGAAGAATTAAATGTTAATATACGTGGAAAGATTTGTTAAGAAGAATTAAATGTTAACATTTACATGCAGTAAACAAAACTAACAACTATAAACAATAGAATGAGAACTTTATTTTAAGACGCATTCATATAAAAGAAAATTGATAAGTGTCGTGTTTTTATGACGATATTATTTGTTATGGCAGGTTTCTGAAAATACATCAGTTTTATTTTCTCATCTTTTTCCTTATGAAATTATTATATTTTTCTGAATTAAAAAATCATATATAAAAATATAAAAGAAATTATATATATATATATATATATATATATATATAAGTAAATATTTAATAATATATTTAGTAGGAAAAATAGTCTTTATTTCACCTTTGTACCTTAACTCATTTTCAGGTATTGCTATTATTACTATTTATTTATTTAAACTGTTTATATTTTCAACGAATTTCTTTTTGAATAAAGTTTTATCACTTGTCACAAACAAACCAATACTTTCTTTTCCATGTAATAAGATTTACAAGTTTACTTAAGAAAATTCAATTATATACATTGATAGAAAACGGAACTATTTGTCCATGCACTGAGCGATCCTTTTTTTATTATAGAGTAACACTTACTCAGTGTTAATTTCTTTTTTCTGTTTTAGCACTAAATTATCGTAAATTAAAAGCTTCTTTGACTGCAACTTTATTTTGTTGTTGCTGTTTGACTTCTTTCATTAAATTCTCTTAATTCAATGGAAAAGTAATTGCATAATTAATTGATTGGGAAAGCTCAATTTGTTGAGAATAATGACTTAAGTGGTTAACTACATGGCTAGTACCTTTTTTTCCTGACATATGCTTCATATGATGTGAAAAGTGATGTTTTAAAAGCAGCCTTCAGGAGATTAATTGTCAAATCTTGACTAATTATTGATTTAATTTCCGTATAAATCGTTATTACAATCAATTAAATATTACGTTAAAATGATTTTTATTTTTTAAAATGAAAGAAATTTATTCAATTGTCAGTTATTTTTATAGTTGTTTCACACTTCTGTTGTTATATTAGTTGGCATATATTTAAACTCAGATTTAGATGTTATAGAAACTTAATATATTTTATCCTCTTGCTGTTGTTGTTATTAACGACACTTGAAATATAAAAGCTCGCTGATATATCAGTGGATTTAAGCCGAAATAAGCGCATCTTGTTTGAAGTAGCGCCAACTAGGGCCAAGAGTACGACTTTGGCTACACCCTCATCACATTCACTTGCACTGCCTCTTTCTAAAGGGGGCACTATCACGCACCTTACAGAGCAGAAGAACAACCATGCAGTAACTGGGAAGTAAACTCGGGATTCCCATATGACGAGGAAGACGCGTTACCTCTGTGCCAAGACACCGGAATATATTTTATTATTTTAAAAATAACTAAAAATGTTGCAAATAAAAAGAATGCTGGTTATTTTAAAGTACTTTTTATTTATATCTGCACTGCAGCAAATAAACAAGCTATCTGGATGTACATATGTTTTCATGATGCTTTCATGTACAGATACTTCATGAATTCATGCGTACACTCTATAAACTCACTTATTGTACGTGTGCATACACGCGTATTAACGTATTATAAAATTATAGGTCTAATAAATTTAAAAATTTGTTTTTAAATTAGTTTTTATGCATTTAAAATTCACGTTTGGAAATTACTTCATCTAGATTCATTTCATTCTTTTTATTAAGTCACTATCTTTAAGCCGCGACTTCGTACGCATGGAAAAGCACATGACTAACATAAAAATAATTTGTTTACAATATACATGAAATAAAGCAAAGCAACAAATCAAATCTTTATTTCTTTAAAATAAAGTCTATTTATCTATCGTGATTGAGATAGTTACAACAATATTGCCCATATATTTTTAAACTTTTAAATAAAATGAAAATACAGTAGTCAACAATAACAATATATTGCCCATGCGTGAATTTTCAAAGGCAGTTTGGGCAGATTTTTGGCTGGAAAGTAAGAAAAGGGTCATTTTTAATATTTTCCTTTAAATTTTTCCGTTTTTTCTCTCGATAAGAATTTTCCTTGTATTTTAACGAAAATGTTTAAAAAAATTAGCTGAATTGGTTCTTGAGTTTTGCGTTTAACAAATATTTAATATAATTCATTTTTAGTTTTATATATTTAAATTATGCACATAAAAAGATAACATATTATCTATTTTTTTATCTCTCAAAAAATAATTGTTTCAAAAAGTATTTCATAAAGTATTCAAAAATATTAATTACTTTGTTCTACACTGCTGTAAATTATTTCATAAAGTTTTTAACAAGTATTTCATAAAATATTCAAAAAGTAGTTCATAAAATATTCAAAATGTATTTCATAAAGTATACAAAAGTATTAATTAATTTGATCTATACTGCTGTAAATTATTTCATAAAGTATTCAAAAAGTGTTTCATAAAGTATTCAAAAGTATTAATTAATTTGATATATTCTGCAGTAAATTATTTCACAAAGTATTCAAAAAGTATTTCCTGAAATATTCAAAAAGTATTTCATAAAGTATTCAAAAGTATTAATTAATTTGATCTATACTGCTGTAAATTATTTCATAAAGTATTCAAAAAGTGTTTCATAAAGCATTCAAAAGTATTAATTAATTTGATCTATACTGCTGTAAATTATTTCATAAAGTATTCAAAAAGTGTTTCATAAAGTATTCAAAGTATTAATTACTTTTATCTATACTGTTAATAATAAATAAGTTGTTCTAAAGTACAAGTATACTCGTAATGCATTCGCATACGGATAAATGCTTGTATGCAAACGTACACTCAGTAAATCACTCGTTCACGAGCACGTACACACGTACTCACATACAATCAATCAAACTTAATGGTTATAGGTATAATAAATTGCATAGGGGCATTAAGGGAAGACCTATGGGCTGAAAAATAATACATTTTTTAGCTCTCAAAAAATAACATTTTTAAAAAGTATTTCATAACAACTTCACCGTTTCAAACATGAATTTCTCCAAGAAAAGTTCCTAACTAAAAAAATAAAATAAAAATAAAAATTCGTCTAACAAGCTTCATAACAATTAGAAAGTTGTTCTTAATGGGAAAAAAGTTTCCTTATATACAAGCTTTGTGTATTTGGCCCATTCTACTTCTATAAAAAAAATCTATTAAATTCTGAGAGTGTTGATTGATGACAGCGTCTTTCCCCTTCATAAGCTGAGATTGCTCTAGTAGCCATTGCCACATCTACAAGCCAGTAAGGTGATTTTTCTTTTTGCTCTTATTCTGTATCACTCGTAGAATTTATGCTGCTATCTGAATAAAAAAGTGATTTCTATTGGAATCTACGAAACCATTCATCTTCCTCTCTCGAGCTACGATAAAAATTGCTTGACAGTAAGTGCATTTTATTATTGTTGTTATTGATGTTTTCATCCTTCTTTCATTAAAGTAATTTAAACAAATGCGACGGGCATTAAATAAATATAATTTAAACCAAAACACGATTTCTAAAACATTCTAAGATGTTTATCTGCTTATTGTCTTAAAAGATGAGTTTGAAGTTATAGGTTTAACGTTCGGATGTATGAGTATTATTATTTTCGTTATTTTAAAACCAACAGAAATGGCAACTGCAAGTACAGTATTGATTCCTTTTTGTTTAAAGAAAATTAAATGGTACTTCATTTATTAAAAATAAATCATTTAAATAATGAAATGAAAAATAATGTAAGTGAATTTTAATGGATATTATATAAATATTGTTTTGTAATGATACATGGTTTCTGAGTTAGTAATAATTATTTTTGAAAAAGCCTTATGTTCAAAATTTTTATTTCTACATCACTAGTTAAACTTTTTATACTTATCTAATCATCATTTCTTTTTCTTGTGTGCTCTCTTAAAAATTTGGAACTTTTTAAAATTTATTTTTTTAAATATGTGTAAATTTTTAGCTTTTAAAAATCTAAAGCTGTTTTAAATAGATTTTATTATAAGATAAATACAAAACACTAGAATTTATTGTAACATAAATACAATAAAATCTAAATTTTTTGATAAAGACAGATCAATTTTACATAATTGCTTCATCATGAAAAAGTCAATTTATAGTATAGTTTTCATAAAAGAAGCATCAATTTACATCATGATAAAGAAGGTTCAATAAAAGATCATCTAATTATATTCATACATAAAAATTAATTAAATGATTCTGAAACAGCAGGTCTCTGAATGTTTTTATTATTCTGAGCAATGACAGATTCTCATTTTGGCCGACTTTCAATAAATATCATGATATATTTCAATAAATAATATTTTAACAGTTTTTTTTAAAATTGTTTAGTACAAGAAAACTTTCCAGCATCTTAAGATGAGTATAATTATATTATTATAATATTGTATGATGAATAAAATTTACATTCAAATTCAAAGATTTGTCTTAAATTTATCTTTTATTACATCCTTCCAGAAAAAAATAAGGCTAAATTCGCAAAAATGATTGTGGTTATTACAATTAATATTATAATTCCTTACCGCAATCTCATCTGTAAAGTTGAATATGGGTTTGCATTAATTTATGTATAAAGATAAATCAAATGTCTACAACTTCTCGTAAGAAATGTAATACTTATTTAATTAAACATTTGAAGTCATAAGTCGGAATGTCTTGACCGAATTTGCCATAGTAATTTGAATGTGAAATATAAAATGTTATAAATATCTCAATATCTCAATAATTTTCATTCCTAAACATTTAAAATGTTTAGGAATGAAAATTATGGAGATATTGATATAATAAAAGCTTTTATTAAATGAATAATAAAAAATTAATATAATAATATAATAAAAACTTTTATTAATATAATAAAATAATATAATAAAAACTTTTATTAAATGGGTGTTGAATATATTTCAATTTAACTTCTATGCTTACTTTAACGGCTTTCTAAATAACGTATACGCTCATAAAATTAGGACTTCTATAAATTTCTTTCCTTTATATAATACGAAAGAAATATACATTGTCTAAGTTTGATTAATTACTTTATATATACCGCTCTTCTCCTTACTATCTTCCAAATCTCAAAAATTCACATCATTATGTCATCATAAAACTATTAGAACTTTCAAAATATTTTTTGAAGTAGATTTTTATTTTGGATGCAAAGAAAAATCATTTATCAATTGGATATTTTTTTAATGATTGCAACAATTAATGGCAGTAATGGAGCAAGTATCAAACTATATAATTTTTTTTCTCATACAACCAATG
This sequence comes from Argiope argentata, assembly GCA_026289955.1. Classification (NCBI taxonomy): domain Eukaryota; kingdom Metazoa; phylum Arthropoda; class Arachnida; order Araneae; family Araneidae; genus Argiope; species Argiope argentata. The sequence continues at coordinate 6,532,515 of JAOUZG010040215.1, forward strand.
CAATAGGTGATTTTACATGGATCTGAAGAAAAACGATACTTCATATATTCAGGAATCATTGCCGTTTCTCGGAATGGTGGTTTTCAGTATATCAAGATAATTTCAGTGTTTAGAAAACATGTATTTTATGTTGAGTAAAGGGTTTGTATTAAATTGTAGCTTTTTAATCCATTAATAGGGTGAAGTCCAGGCTTATTGGCAGTTAAACTTTTTTGTCCTTAGGCCATGGGAATTATTGATGCAAAATTTGATAAATTAAAGTACTCTTGAGAAGTCTAATCTCCAGAAAGAAGTCTCTTAAATGTAAATTTTTCTTCAAGTAACAGGAAATGTAAACAGTAAACAGAGATCTAGTTCATCAATATGTGTTGAATCCAAATATCACATCGATGGTAATATTATATCCTATTCAAGTGTTAATGCACCACTCTCTTGGGAATATTGTTTGTATCAACTATTTCGTGACCACACCTTGTTGTGAATTTTCTTCAAATATGGCCCTGATCAGGGCTAGATCTCTTGCTGGCGGTAGATTCTTTTTATCATGTCAGAGCATGATATTGTTTTAGGAATATTATTTTGTGCCGTAGGCGAAAAATAAAAGTTTTATTATCTGTACGAGCTTCTCAAAAAATCTGCTTTTAATAACGTAATGCCATCTCATTTACAAAAGCTCTGATTAAAAAAAATTAAGTTAATTACTACAACAAATAAAATCTAGAAAAATGTCATTTTGAGCAGGTGATTATATTAAATAAAATAAATAGGAAATGTGATATTTTTGCAAACAATAAATGCGAGACAAAGTTTTTTTATGATCCTTTGCAATACCAAAGTGACTCTTTCAATGAAACAATTAAAATGAATAAAATGTTATTTAACTTGCATGAGCACGTGGTGCTTGTCCGTTCAAAATATTATGTTCTGATATGATACATTATGATACAAACATAATTTTATTTATGGAGTCAGTGATACAAGGACCCTTATTTTTTAAAACTTAAGTTATGCATTGGACAGATTTTATTCAAGGAAAGTATTTGGAAAGTAATTAATAATAATAAAAATAATTTTTAAATACTACAGTATATGAAACGTAAGATTCAGAATATGAAATGGAAAATGTCTGCGATATTCTTTTTTTTATGATTTTCAAACATTCTTGTACATACTTTTTCTTCTCTCTTTTCTTCCCAAAGTTTTTCTTTCTTGTAAAGTTTGAGCACTTGAAACACAACAGGTGTAAAATTATAAGTTGCTGTCACATAACTCAAATATTCTGCATTTATTTATAAATCTAATAATTTTCTCAGTTTATGTTTTAAATGGCAACATTCTAATCTTAACTTGAGACGAAAAGAATAAAAAATACTAAAAAAACTTCAATCAAAACTGTGATTAAACGTTAAATTTAAATTTTTAAGATTTCTAAGTGAATTGTATTTAAAATAACTTTAACTGTCCCATAATCTTACTTTTGCTTTAAATAGTTTATAATATTAAATAATTTTGTTATAGTAATTTGATTACTTTCAAGAAAAATGCACTTATAAAATTACAAGTTTTGCGAAAATTAATAGGAATTTAGATCAAAAAGCATAAAACATATAACTAAAATGTTATGCACAGTAAAATTTTAAAGTAGGCAAAAAAATATTAATTTGAAATTCTAATAAAATAAACATGAACTAATTATAAACGTTTTGAATTTCATTAAAATTATTTGCCTTAAAATTTATAATTAAGAAAATATCAGCTTCAATAGTTTATTTGAAGCATAAACATCGGGTTTAAATATTTTAAAGAATCAAGATATAAATAAAATTTTAAATATAAAAGTGAATGAAAGCTAATCATTTGCTTCATATACTAATGAAATAAATTTATTGAAAAGCATATTCTCATATTCTATTTTTCATCAAAAGAAAATTCTTGCAAAAAAGGGGGGGTATCTTCTTTGTTTTGAAACTTCATGCAAGAATGATGTTTCTAATTAAATAAAGAAAAATCAAACAAAAATGAATGCTTCGCTTGATACCTTTAAACATGTCAAGTAATTTTTCTTGATATTTACAAATTTTAAACTGTTTTCGTACTCTTATTTTTGAAAAATTAAACTATTTGAATAAATAAACCTTGCAATAAAAACTAACCTTTATATTTCGGGTTAAAAAAAAGTACTATTTTTAACATGCCTGGAAAGAAATCACCAAAATTTGAGTTTATTAATATTTAAAAATGGCATATTTTTTATTTGAGAAAAAAAAGCTGTAAGCCATATTTTTATAATATTTCTAAATTTGCCTGGAATATATGTAGATCCTTTTTTTCCTTGCTGTTTTTGGGGCTTATTGAGTTCTTAAATGAGAACCTATTTCATGTTCCTTATTTTTGCTTAGAATATTGAGCAAGAAAGAGGTAAGCTTTCCTTATTTGAAAAGGGTTCTGTACTGGTAGGCCACCTGGTGGCGAATATCGAAACCTTGCTGCGAAGGAATCAATACAGGTCGGCCGCAAGTAGCTTTGGTTCGGTCAGTAACACAGTGGAATTGTTAAGCGCAGCGATCGCACTTCTACGAGGAAGTTTCGGTACCAGAGTGCCTTTAATTTAACGGCATATGTGACGAGGCTTCCAACACTTCAATTTTTTCTCTCCAAAAAATTAATTGGAATTTTTATTTACGATTTTCCAGCTCCAAATCCCGGAGTTTCTACTTCTTTTTCCGACCGAAATGTGCATGATGGAAAACTTACCATCAATCTTATGTATATCACGACTTGCCGAAATTGAAAGGTGTGTTGATGCTAATATACGGTGCCAAGATTCTTCCAATTTATTATTGTAGTAGGAGTACGGTGCGATTTTTTTGCGTAGATTTTTGACACTTAAATGAGTGGTGAAATTGTTTATGTAGGAATTTTTAAGTGTTTGCAACAACTGACGAGAACCACACTTACAGGATTATTTATGTCATCGAACTGGGACTAACCGGATTGTGTATTTAAATCAACCAAAAGATTTATTGGAAATTTTATATCCAGCGGTTATCATGGCAAGGCGGGAATTTTTAACCTCATGTTATGTGTTGTGCAATTTATGGACTCTGGCGGGTGTTATAGCCAGAGCTCCAGCTCCAGCTACCAATGAGCAGCCTTGGGGTGAGTATTTCACGTTGAAAATCAGATACAAATATTTATAAAATAACAATGCATATTATTTAAAAATATGTATAAATTATTTTTAATTTCATTAAATATTTTTCACTATGCAATTATCGTTAAAAATCAAAGTGATGTTGATTTTATATAATATCTCGCCCTAATTTTTAGGAAATAAAATCCCTAATTGTGGTTATAAAACCATTGATCATTCCGATATACAACAAGAAATTTGATAATTTTAGATCAAGTGATTTGAAATTGATAGCCTTGTATTATTTTTTCTCACAAAACGATTCAAGATTCTGAACAAAATTCTTGAAATAATTAAAGATAAAAAAAGTTATGATTTTTAAGTGTCCTAAGAAAATTCACATTTTTTTTGATAAATTGCCATTTATATCGCTTTTCGAATATATTTCGGCTAAATCATTTACAGAAATAAAATACATGTTCTTAATAATTTTCTGCATGACAAAATACATGCTCTTAATAATTTTTCTGCATGACATTTAAAATTTTATATATATATATATTTCTTGTTGTATATCGGAATGATCAATGGTTTTATAACCACAATATATATATATATATATATATATATATATTTTTTTTTTTTTTTTTT
>JAOUZG010040215.1:6545900-6562063 GCA_026289955.1 Argiope argentata
ATATATATATATATATATATATATATATATATATATATATATATATATATATATATATATATATATATATATAATTTCAATTGTAATAAATTTCTAAAGTTTTATCATAACTTAATCCATAGTAAATGTAAATTCCTTCTAAATTGTTCTAGGATTTCCTGATCCTCTCAACTTCTCCTATTTTATAAATCAAACGATTTTCAAGATAATACGCCATTAATTACTCCAGGTGCCCAGTGAATGGATAATAAATCACTTATATAGCAAGATTCTTTTAAAAGAATCCTGCGTTTCCCTTGTCTAAAGGGTGCGAAAGGAGAGAGTATCACCTCATTTTCACCAAGGATATTTAGCGCCAAATATGGCAACCCAATGCTGTCGTTTGAGGATATCTTCCTCCGGGTGATAAGACGCAAGAACGAGGGAACTTGGCGATTTTTAAAAGTGCACTAAGGGGGTGGTTTTCTCTACGAATCAACCGTCTAAAGATAATCATAAGGCAAATACGTACAAAAATTCCTGTCAGGAATCTACGCTTAAGTGATTTATGAGAATATCATAATATATAAGACTGAAGATAGGTGTTGCGCCCATTTGTACATTTTTTGTACGCTTTGTTAACATTCTCCTGCTGTTGTGATGCGCAGGGTGCCTCTAGAGATGGAATAAAACCAAAATTGAAAATTCAACATGTGTTTTCTCCATGATTTTTGGTCAAGATTCTGAAACCTAAATTCAAATTAAAAATAATATTATTATATTACATATACATATATTTTTATATATAAGGAGAGAGAGAGAAAAGAAATTAATAATCTCAATAGTTTCGAATGCAACGTTTTTGAATATAAAATACGAAGATGTAACTTTACGACAAAAACAACTGTTATTTTTAGGGAATTAAGCATTTATTAATAATAAACATTAAATGGGAATACCCAATATCTGTTCTCAAAACCTTTGAGAAATTGGTGCTCGAAAGATATATACGTCGTGAGGGATGGTAATATATCTATGCGGGACAAGAACAATATTTTATGTGCTTCGGCACTTCGAAGGAAATGAGGGTCAAGAAATTTGGCCATGATGGTAAATCAGATCGCTTTTTGCTGGTGTTTGCCTCTATTTCTTCTGTGGTTCGGTGATTAATGACCGAATGACCCGGCAGTCATTAACCGCGGTCACAAAAGAACTTTCACGCAAAAAGAAAAAAAAATAGCTATTTCCTTAAAGGCTTTGCAGACTGAAATTAGAATGTATCGATTCTTTCACACTCAGATTGTTGTGGATCCATTTGAAACTGTTTTCCATTTGCTCAGCGGCTGTGGTAATACACAAGTTAGAAAGGAGCAGATTTTTTTCTTCTTGTCTTATGCATTATAGGCAGTTCTATATTATGCATTATAAGCAGTTATCTCTTATTATACATTATATTCTTGTATTATGCTTTATAGGCAATTATCTCTTAGTAATCATTATTCTAGGTAATTATCATCTCTTATGCATTATATTCTTGTATTATGCATTCTAGGTAATTATCATCTCTTATGCATTATATTCTTGTATTATGCATTCTAGGTTGTTATCATCTCTTATGCATTATATTCTTGCATTATGCATTATAGTTAGTTATCTCTTATTATGCATTATAGGCATTTTTCTCTTATTATTATGCATTATACTCTTGTATTATGCATAATAGATAGTTATAATCTCTTAGGCATTATATTCTTTTATTATGCATTACTATAAGTATACAAGAAATTCCACATCTATTTTTGAATTTTTCTTTATATATACTATTTATATAATAGTACTCTTAATTTTCATCGGCAATGCTGTAGAAAAAAAAGGACTAAATATGAAATTAACAGTAAAAATGAAAAAGGAACAAACAAAAATTTATTACCTTTCTCTTAAATTTATCGTTTTAAAGGTTTTCAATCACCCATCTTATAAATACCGATTCTGTAGTTATTAATTTATAACCGACTACTTATTGTCGTTTGCTATTTCAAATTCGGTTTACGTTGCATAATATTGATAATATAGATACTAAATTCCATAGTGAGAAAAAAATACAACTTCAATAATTTTTTTGCAAAAAAAAAATCACTTTTTGTGTTTTGTATTTTTTAAGCTATATTTTCCACCTTTGAGTACCACTATACAGTTTATAAATTTAATAAAAATCCAAATTATTGAGATAACTGAAGCTTAAATAATTTTATTATCTTAAAAATAAGCATAATGTATGCCCCATGAACTACGTATTATATAATGCTCCATATTTCCAAATGTATCTTGTGTGAAAGGTATGTGTTTATAATTTTCAGAATATTTTAATTTCTTAACTTATAACTTTGGGATCGTTGATAATGATCTCGAATTGATTTCTCTCCGTAGTTCAGCATCAAAGCATTTTATAGTTAGCTATATGTTATTTTTAAAATGAAGAACATTTCTAACCATTTTATCAAAGCAATGAAACTTGAATAGCAACTTGCAAATTTGAACCAATAAATTTTTTACCTAAGTTTCACCAGTTTCAACACAGTATTGTTATGCACAAGGAATGATATAGTAAAAATGTTTTTAAATTATTGCTAATTGAAATAAAGAACAATTAATTTGATTTTTTTCATAAAATGACGTAATAATTTTGCAATTAGATGTGATTTATTATATTTTTTAACAATTTTTAATGCTGATGGTGATTTTTTTTCATGTATGCTGTTGTCTTATTTGGTGTATTATGTAAAATGTAATATGCACATTGTATACCATTTTTTTTGTATTTTAATTACTAAACATGCACATATGATATGTTACTATTCGTATGCACGTATATTTATATATAGGTAAATAGTGATATGTCATGAAAATATTTTTCTTTTACATTTACATGGATTCAATTAATATTGAAAATAAATTTATAGAATTATTCTGTAAAAAATTTAAAATAAAGCCAAAAAAATGTTAAGTTTTTTTTTTAATATGTGCTTGTATTTACATTTTTTTCCCACAAAACAATTTGCATTTTTATAAAATTCCAGCACAACTAAAACGTTATTCAAAAAATAACTCTATATATAAATCATGAATTTATGTATGTATTGATGTAACAATATTAAGTTTTAACATTTTAAATTATACCTATAAAAATTAAAAATTATATTTTATTGAATAGCCAATTATTGATTTCTGTAAATAGAAAAAAAGACAGTTATAGTACTTAGAAAATATGTTTTGTTTTCAGTTAAGCGCAAAAAAGTATCTAGACATAAAAATTTATTTGTTTTTTAAGCTTAGAATCAAAGTGAAAAAAATCTTACGTTATGAATTACTTTTGAAAACAGAAATTGAAGATGATCTAATAAGGAGATACAGATGAATTAGTGCATTAGATTTCCTTAGTGAACTTTCTTCTTTTTCGGGAAACAAAAAAATTATAATTGTGCGCTACATAAAATGGGTTGTTATAATATTTTAAAATATGTAAGTTTTTATTGATATAATACTATATAGATGAATATTGTCGTCTATATTTTTTATGTATTTTGTATAAGTGGGTTAATTTTCCATTTTTATCGAACTAAGAATAGAAAAAAAATGATGAAATCCTTTTTTTAAACTTACACTAAAGTACGATGTTTTATTTTTAATTTAAATGATTCAGGAGACTAATTTTTTTAAATCTCTGTCTGTACCAACAAAAACATAGAAAAAGATGCGTATTTCCCTCGATGAATGACCATTTTTTTTAGTTTTTCCAATTAATCTTAAAAAATGGAGATTTTGCTTTAAAATATTCAATATTTCAAAAGATTGTTAATTGAATTTTAGTTATTCGTTTCGTGATGTGATTTTAAAAGGGTTCGATACTTTTCCGTTTGCCGGACGCTAGCGAAAAATTTCCAAATAATGTAGAATTCTGCTAAATTTCTTACAGTGATTTTAAAGCTAAAAGTACTTAGACGATTTTTCATTGATGCCCGGTTAAAGGAAAAGTGCCAACGATTCTTGTACACACAAATGGAATATGATCCCCGATTCATTATTCCGATATATTTTGCCTATATTGCACGTTTTTACATAAAAATACTGTCTTATATAAAACATAAAATCAGTTTAATTATATATATAAATAAATTACATCCTTATATCCCCTAGAATTAAAGTCAATAGAAGTTAATGTTTTATAAAAATTACAAACAATTTGATTAAAATGTAACCCAAGAATTACACACACAGAGAGACGTGTGTGTGCGTGCGTGTGTGTGTGAAATAGATGCACATTTTAAATCAGTATTTTAATAGATAATTTATAATAGCAATCAACAATATGCATAATCCAAAAGTTATTCTTATGAGCATTTTTTACATTTAATCTTCATTTTGTTAAAAATAAAGATTAAGTATCAAAAATATATTCGATAAATTCTGAATATATAAAATTAGATCTTAAATATTTCGCTTCATTTTTATTATTTAAAAAAAAGGCTTCAAAAAAATTCTTTTGAATCTCTACAGCTGTTTAACCCATTCTTCTCCAAAAAATAATTAGATGCAAAATTATTAACCTAATACAAAGATTTTTTTTATTGCTATGAAAAATAAATATACATAATTCTTTCAAGTCGAATTTCTTTGAAAAATTAATCTGCATCTCTTAACCACTATGTAGGCGTTTATAACAATTGAATTTTAAAAATAAATAAATAAAATGTGAAAATGATGCACAATCTTGAATGGTGAGTCAGGGGCATCATTGAGTTAAATAACTGTAGGAAATACCCATATTTTCTAATCGAAATCAAAAGAAAAACTGGACTATTCATTCATGAATACTTAATCCCTAGGAGCTTAAACTCTGTCCGTATTTTCAGCACAAACCTCTGAAGTAGGGTGGTTCAGAAGTGCTTTCATTCTTCCTCTTGCCTCTCTTCAATCGGAAATGGTGTCTAGAAACTTTTCCCTCCCTTCAGAATTTAGATCAACCTTGATAGTCTACAGATATCTGGACCCCTGGAGCTGCAAGGCCATTGGTTGAATACATTCGCCACGTCATAAGTCTTGCTCTGAAATCCCTCCCAGCATCATTAATGACAATCTTCAATCCTGCGAGGCACTATTAATGCTATATCTATACATTCCTTTAAGAAATGTGCCCCCGCCTGCTGGAGATTCGAACTCGCTGTTGCAACCGAGGAATGATACCAGATAAATTGCACAGTAAAGCCGTTATGATGCAGCATTGAGTCGCCGGTACAGCTTTATGGAATGGGAGGTTAGTTGTTTTTTATGAGATTCATGCATGCCATGGACGCAAATGGGAAGGAAATAGAATTGCAGTTTTCAATTCGGTTACAAAAATAGTAAATTTTGGAAGAAACTGTTAGTTATTTATGGTACAGGATGATATTTGAGCTTTAAATGATTTTAGAATTATCTGTGTGTTCGGATAATGTATTTCTTAATTAGATTTGCGTCAGGGCGGATCCTCTTGCTTAGATTCAATTCAAACTGGAGGATACCTTCCACGTATTGCTCAAAAATCTTCATATCTTAATTAAATTTGTAATTATAATGATATTGTGTCTTGTTTCGTGGAAATTGAAAGTTTCGATTATCTTAAAATGTCAGAGGGTTTTAAATAAATAAATAAAACTAAAAGAAATAAATTATTTTTTGGCAATGCAAAAATAAAGCATCTGAAATCGGTATCATATATTCAAAAGTGAATGAAATGAACATGGGTAGAAAATTGATTTCTCGTTTTAAAATCACGCTTAATTAACATTTTCTTTTCGTTCGCTGAAATGCGAACGTTGCTTTTTGTTTTTATTTCACCATGACCTGTACTGAATGAATCAAATAAAAAGGTACCGTTTTTTATACAAGTTAAAACATAATAAAATAAAATATAGCTAATTGCTCGTTTGTTTCAAATCGGTAAATAAATGCGAGATTACGTATGAAATCGCAATACTCTTTATTTATAAAACCTTCTAATCACTTCTAAAAAACTGAATTTATATTACTATAGAATATAATTTATATATAGCATATAATATATACTAGATTATTATTATAGTTATAATGTATAGTTTCAGGTGTCCAATCTCGTTCCAATGATCAGATTATTTTTATATATCTCTTTCATATCTTATAATTTCTTCTTAACTCTTTGGTTGTTATGTCCGTGTTTTTTATTGTTGTATTAGCATCGGAAATCTATTCTCAGATTATTTCAAACCTTCTTGAATTTTTAAATGAATCAGAAGCGTAAGACTTTCTAGAAGAAAGAATCATCTTATTACATTATAAAAATTTACGGACATGAAGTTATATTTAAACTTTTTGGTAAGTTTGTATCATGACGATATTTCCCAATACCTATGGAGTTAATTTACGTTTGTTCTTACTGGAATATAAAGAGAGAAATTTGAACCCGATAATTTGACGAATCTTTTAAGTTTCCGACCTTTCTAAATCTGATAAACGTGTTTTTGGAATCATGTATTCAGTTTTTATTTTCTTGAATGATTTTATAATTTGTTTTTCTATATGTTTATTAACAAATAATGTCATTATTAATTTCCGATTGTCCAGCTTTGCAGAAAATATTATGTTTATTTCTAAATAAATCTTTTATAAATAATTTAATCAACTTATTGTATCAACATTGAATTTGGATCAATATTGAAGTTTTGCACTTGTAAAAGTATTTTGGATGTTATATTTACTGTAAATGTGTACATTCCGAATGAAGACAAGTTTTTTGGTATTAAAATTGCATTAAAACCGTAACTAGCGAAACAGGCAATCTTCTAAAACTGCCCGTTGGCTTTCTTAATGCAACGATTTTTTTTTTGTGAATATAAATTTCAGAGATAAACTTTTTTTTTCTTTTACTAGTCAGTTAAACGTTTAAATGTAAATGTTTAATGTAAATAGAAGTTTAGAAGTTAGAAGTTTAGAAGTTTAAAAAAACCAGGAAAGCAATTTCAATCGCATAGTAACAGTTAATTATTTAAAAATATATACAAATGCATTTTTTAAAATCTCATCTCTTATCAGTGAGTCTGTACGTCATTAAATTTGGTAATAACAAGCTTCTCATCAATACAATTAAAAAAGAATATCATTTGAATCTTAAAATGGCGTAAAAATTAATTTTGCGAGTTAGAATTATAGGAAATTAGAATGAAAAAAGTTCCTTTGTTTTTTTTAATTAGTAAATTTTAAGAACCGCTTGAAATGTCGTGGTTCTTGTTCTTTTTTTACAAAATATTTTAATAACAAATTTTATAAATAAAAATAAAGCTGTTTGTTCGAGGAATCAAGTTTACAGGCAAGCATATACAGAAGCATGCATATTCTTCGTCATTGTTGATAGAAAATAACAATTCTTAAAAAGTTATAAATTAAAGCAGGGGTTTTAATGTCAAAAACTACAAAACATTTTTTATCAATAAAACCAATATTCAATCGTAAGTTGGATGCCTTTGATTCAAATCTATATTATTGAATCAAAAATGAATAATGAATAAAAAAAGTATAGGTTAGAAAAATATTTCCACAAAAAGAAACTTTCCGTTGATTAACATATACTAATAATAAACATATACTATACCCATAGATAAGCTGGGTACCATAATACTTACCATAAGTAGGTGGTACTAGTATTGTCATGTACTAACTATCATTGCAAATTTATTTTTTTAAAGAATGATACCGCAAAAACAGTAACAATCATAAAATAATACTGAATACTATGCTCAAATGTCTGCTATTAGTTATTAGTATCATAGGTAAATCTTTACTATAAGTATGTAGCCACCTGTACCTTTTCGCTATGAGTATGTAGCCACCTGTACCTTTTCGCTATGAATATGTAGCCACCTGTACCTTTTCGCTATGAGTATGTAGCCACCTGTACCTTTTCGCTATGAGTATGTAGCCACCTGTACCTTTTCGCTGTCAGTATGTAGCCACCTGTACATTTTCGCTATCAGTATGTAGCCACCTGTACCTTTTCGCTATCAGTATTTAACCATCTATACCTTTTCGTTATCAATATTTAACTAGTTAAAAAAGATAAAAATAACATTAGGAACCTATAAAACTATTTTGCTATTTACCTATTACTACCTATATTGATATTTAGCCACATGTAATACTTTAATTTTATAGATAGGAAAGCATCTTTTTTCATTGTTTTGTAAGAAAAAAAAAGATTTTAAATACGAAAATAAAATCAGGAACTTAATAGTTTCACTGTGGCATCTAAATGAATATTTAGTGAAAAATGTAATACATTTTCTGTATATAGAATATGTATAAATCAGGTTTAGACATGAATTTTTAACTATCAGTAGCTGCTAAAAATATGCCCCCAGCCTCAGCACCCAACTCTTTAATAGAAAAAGAAATAATGTACGCTTCGAATAATCCAACGCCCATCCAGAAAAAGTTCAATCTACTTTGGATTTCTTCAGCAGGAAGGATGAAAAAAGTAAGGCTTCAAAAATCTCAGACTACTCTCAACATGTTGGAAACTAAGGTTCAAACGAAAGAAGAAGAGAAAAAAAAACTTGTGGATTTAGAAAGTCGCAGAAAAAGAAGACGTTTTGTTAAAATGGAAAGAAGCTACCAAGTTTCTGTTCGCTGTAACTCAACTGTTCCTAAGTTAACATGTGTAGAAAAGAAGGAATATGAAGGTTTCAATTTTGAAGCAAAGGTCTCGATTTTTTTGAAGCCAACTTTACCGTGAGCTTCTTATATATATTTTTTGTTTACAATTAGAATATATCTGAACTGAAGCTTAACCCGTAGACTATGTGGATTTCTGACATCAACGACAAAAAAGCGTGGTTGTTTGACAGTAAAATAAATTCGAAAGAAAATGAAATTCCCTTTTCAAAATTTAAAATTCTTTTTTTTTTGTATAAAATGTATTCACACTTCATTTGTATTCACGAATTCCAGGCTTTGAAAGAAGTTAGATTATTTTCTATATAGTTTATTTTTTATTTTTGTCGTGCATATTTTGGGCTTTCTTTGCTAAAAAAAGCATTGATGAAAAACTTTACGATATATTTTCATTCATAAAGAAAGTACACAAAAATGATTTTGAATAGGTAGCATTGCCCTTTGAATATTTTAACGGATCGCAAATTTAAACTTGAATCAAAAGATTAATAGACATATTTTTCTATTCCTTTTATGGGGCGGGATAGCCTGATTGGTTGAGTGTCAGATTTGTATTCCTCAGGTTGCGAGTTCGAGCCCCACCGGCCGAAGATTTCCCCTGTGTGGTGGTGGTTGGCACATGTTAAGTCTGTCTTGGTTCAAAGTTGTCCATATCGAGAGTAATACCACATGGGAGTACTGGGTCAGAGGTTATCGTTCTCTATGCCAGATCTAAATTAATATATGTGTATGAATAAATGAAATGCATTAATGAAGTCCACCTCGTAAAAATTTTTTGACCCGTATGAGCTAGAAGTCTGACTTCTGTCCTCAGGTACTCAAAGGTCCATACCCTCAAAAGCTACTGTACCCGTCCTTCCGTTGTAAAGCCTGACATGACAACAACAACAATATATTTTCCCCATGAAAATTCAACATTTAATTCGATTAAACATTCAACTGATTATTGATCAATCATTCCTTGGAAAAACTATGGTATAAATCGTACTCTCTTAAAAACTGGCTAAAAGATTTATTGTTGGGATATTCTTCCATGTACCATATATTGAGCTGTTCTTGACTGTTAGCAAAAGTTCTATTCAATATTTGAGGGATTGGCCATGCTTTTATTATAAATTGGGGCAAGATATTGTTGCCAAATTGGCAATCCATGGCAATGATGTTGCTAATAGACTTGCCGTGGAAGGTCGTAAGCTCTCTACTCCTCTCTACTCCATCATCTGTTTTAAAAGTCTCAGAGATTTATTCCATGCTTATTGGCAAAGTAAAATCAATTTGGAGGATTCCTCCTGAACACGATTGGTACGCCGCAGAGCACCCTGGTTCATCTTTGCAGAACACCCGCTCGAGACTTCCCAATCTGCCTTAGCTAGACTAATGTATGACCACATTAGAAGTCTGGTCTTCGACGGTCCTAATACATCGGTTTCTACTTGCCCTTGCTTGGCTATTGCCTCTCCCTCTCATATTATTTCTTGTATCGGTGCCTCTGTGAGACAACTGTCGGATGAGAGTGAGAGTGTTTTTGACCTTTTGATGCGACACGATCTTTTGGACTTGGTCTAGGGGTCTAGACCAAGGGGATCAGCAGCAACAACAACATATATTGAGTTGTGAATCGACTCTCCACATTTTAATAGAATTCCCAAATTATAATTGCCAAAAAATGTACTGCCTTCCATTGTCTCTTTGAACCATATAGCAATTTTTTTCCGCATACTCTCCAATAATGATAGCATTATTTACCGCCTCATAGAATTGTAGATCTTTTGTATGTCGTAATTCAAATACGTATCATTGGCTAATTGTATTTACAAAATATAGACCGTTGCTGAGAATCTAGCATTTCTACTGAATCAATCCCGTGAATATTTATTTTGTATACCAATTTTCTGACTAATTGAATTAGTAATTTGGAATGGAACTACAATTACTGTTACAAGGGCCAAGTATAAAATTTCATGGATTTAAAATATTGCGCTTTTGAGTTAATGGGTTTGCATGAAAAGGAAAACATATTCCGACTGACGATTAATAATTTGATATATTTTATTCAACATTTAGTTAGAATCTGCACTTTAGATTATAAACCTGTGTAATAAATTTATTTACCATTATCTTTAGATTTTGATATTATTGAGTTTATTTGATATCACCGATGAACGAAGCAGACGGATTCTTTTGAATAGATTTCATTCAAAATTTGATAGAAATCTACAAATTTGATTAAAAGCCCATAGATCAAATTTAACCTTGAGATATCAAATTATTTTGAGTTAAAATTTTCATATTAGGGCGAAAAAACTTTTTTAACTGAAATATTTCTGAAATATGATTAGCTAAAATCTCTGGTAAGTTTTTTTGATGGCTGTAATATTTTCTAGATACTTTATATATGAGATATAAAAAATATCATTTACAAAGTTCTCATTCTTCTTTCTTTTTCAATTCCTATAAACCGTTGTTTTTACTATTTCATTTGAAATCTATTGAAATGACTCTTGATATAATTTTTTTTCAGTATGAGAATTAATTTTTTTCTCTTACGTATACGTTTTGCTTTATAATAATCTTTTCATTCAAAGAATGTTATTTGGAGTATTACTATACATTCTATATCGGAAATGAAAAATCTCCAAAAAATACTGTAAATTCTGAGCAAGAATTATTTTATTGCCGACTTCCTGGCATATGGATCGGCTATCTTCCTCGTGATCTGCGGGTCCCGGATTCGAGTCCCGATTATGGCATGGTTGTTCTTCTGTGTTCTATCTGTAAGGTGAGTAAATGCCCTGTGAAAAAGGGCTGTTTAAGTGCATGTGATGAGTGAGTAGAAAAAGTCGTACTCTTGGCCCTAGGGGGCGTTATTACAAAACAAGAGACGCTGATTAGGCTTAACTCGCTGACTACCTCAGCGAGTTTGTCCATGGCAAGTACCATAAGAAACAACAACAGCAATATTATTTAAAAAATTCATATTTAGACGAAAAATGATTTATTAAGCAAATATAAACCTGAATTCTTCAATCTCCACTACAATTTCACCATTTTAAACCTCTTTACGAATGATGATTAATTTATTTTTGTGTGAGAAGTCTTGATTAAATTCATTGATTTAAATTACACTTCAGTTGATATTATTTATACCTTAACAAATTTACTTCTTGGAAACACCATTTCTTTAACTCAACTTTATATTTACATTAACAAGAATTTCAATTTATTGAAAACAAAAAAAAAAAAAACAAGCAAAAAATCTTGATTTAATCAGCATTCCTCCTAAATGTAAATGACTTACCTGATGAAAAATATACTCAGGAAACGTACTGAAACTCTTAATATGTCACTTACGTTTCCTTTCAGAAATATAAAAATCAAATTGAAGGAAAAAACACCCTAAAAGGTAGTTCCACCCCCAATAACGAATTGAATCCAGCAGCAATTCCTTTCCATACAATATTCTTCAAAGTCAACGAACCGATGCCATCCAGTTACCCATCCCGATGTAAAAACGTTACTAATTCACGAATTATTTGAGAAACAGTTTTTTTGTGAGCGAATTTTCACTTGGTACAAATGGCTTCAACGATTTTTACATTAACCATTTACGTAGTAAAGGCACTAGTTTGGAATGAATACTAATGATAGGACGGTTGAAATCGACTGTGGCTCTATTATCGGAGATACCTATCAGGCATGCAGGCAGAAGCCACAAATCGTTCTTTTTGTTGTGCCCGGAATAATTATCGGCCTCCGAGTAATGAAAATGAAGATTCCCAACACTATAATGTGGAACAGGAAATTAAGTCAGCAAAGGACCGATACATGCGCCGCCGTGCTTAATGTGATTAATTGTTCTTTGTGCATTTAGTTCGTGATAACTGAAGAGGAGGGAATGGAAGTATGCCACTATTTCTTTCCGAAGAAATTAGAGCCATTTTTTTTATTTGCTTTGAATAATTATTGTGTGTAAACTGTTAGATATTTCCTCTAATTTAAAATTCCGTTTTCAAATATACGTTATTTCAATTCCGTTGATGATGATGATGATCTAGTGTCCGCTTTACAATGGTAAGAGGGGGTGCAGTAGCTTCTGAAGGGATGGACCCCTGAGCACCCGAGGGCAGAAGTCTGACTTCTAGCTCATATGAAGATGAAACACACACACATACGCTTGCACAGCCCCTTTTTACAGGGGGGGGCACATTCACCCATCTCACAGATAGCACACAGAAGAATAACCATGCCCGAACCGGGACTCGAACCCGGGACCTCCAGAACACGAGGCAGACGCGCTACCTCTGTGCCAGCAAGCCGGCTTCAATTCCGTTGTTGAGTTGTTGTTACTAACGGCAATTGCCATGGATAAGCGCCCATCAGCAATTTTAAGCCAAATGAGCGTCTCTTATTTATGAAGTAGCACCTTCTAACGCCGACTGTACGACTTAGCTACACACTATCACCTTCGCTTGTACATCCCCTTTTTGCAGAGGACAACATTCACAAACCTCACAAATAGTACTTAGAAGAACAACAGTGACCTAACCAGACTCGAACCCTGAACGACCAGATCACGAGGAAGACGCACTACTTCTGCGCCAGGATGCTTTCAATTTCGTAAAAACTGGAAATATTATCATAATTGTTAACCCTTTGCGGTCCGATGTCGAGTATGACTCGATATTCAAGACTGTGCATCATTTTGAAGTCTTATTTATTTATTTTTTCAAATTTAATTGTTAAAAACGCCTACATAATAGTTGAGATGTAGTTTAATTTTTCAAAAAATTTCGACTTAAAAGAATTATATATATACTTATTTTTCATAGCAATAAACAAATCTTTGTATTAGGTGAATAATTTTGCATCTAATTATTTTTCGGACTACAAAGGGTTAAGCATTGGAGACCTCATTATATTTAGTTCAATAGCTTGGATTTTTTTATATCTATTTAAAACTGAATATAAAATATTAATAGTGCGATTAGTTTTAAAAAGTTGAATTGAAAACGAATTTTCACTTAAATTTATTTTTATTTTTTTCCTGAGACAGGTTTGATGTTTTAGATTACTTTTGCTGCAGTGCATACTAATAATATAAATGACGGTATATGTTGCTATTCTGACAGCTGAATTATCTGGTCTACAGAAATCAAATTTGGCCTATGTCTTACAAGGTAAAAACGTGCATTTCAAAGCAACCTTTCTGAAATTTTAATTAAATAAAAATTAATTCCGATTTCGTTCGGTTTCTGCAACATCTACCGAAAATATTATCGTACACTATTTAAAAATTATTTAAATGACTTTTTTAATGATACGAATTTAATAGTGAAACGGGGGGTTGCTAAATTTGGCAAGTTTTAAAAAATATTTTTTACCTAAATTCCAATGCTGGATTGCATTATTATCCTGAAATTCAAACCATTTTAATTGGTTCATTAAATACTTAATTACTTGATTTTCACCAACAGTTGAGAACATAATATGAAAGTTTATGTTTAGTATCTATGTAGTTTATTACATCTATAAAAGAAATGTTTACAATATCAAGAAATTTAGAAAATGCATGAACCGGATATTCCTTTTTAATAATTTTTGGCATGATAGGGCTATTTTTAATTGCATATATTTATTTATATGATAAAATTAGCTAAAACACTTATAACAACACAGCTTTCAAATCAGAAAATTTGGCTGAATCGTTAGCACGGAATTATAAAAAGTGAATTATAGCCATATCAATTATAACCAATAGTCCTTGTGAATCTACTGATGGACTAATTGAACAGTTAATCCGTAACTGTCCGTCCGCCCAGCAGATTTTAAGCGAAGAATGACGAATGTCTTGTTTCAAGTAGCGCCACTAAGGGTCAAGAGTGCGACTTTAGATACGAACTCATCACATTCCCTTGCACAGCCCGTTTTTACTGGGCGGCAGTCATACATCTCAAAGACAGCAAACAGAAGAACAACTATGCCCTAACTGGACTCAAACCCAGGACTCCCAAAACATGAGGAAAACGCGCTGCCCTTGTGCCAGAAAGCTAGCATCATAACTAATTATGGAAGGGTAAAAGTTTTTTCAGTAGATAAAAATCTCTGTTTAAAAATATGCTTGAAATGCGATTTATTAGTACTGCAATTACTGTATTTATTATACAGGGTGTCCAAAAAGTTCCCGTACTCTAAATTTAAAAAATCATTTTCCGTGATTTTTTTTTCAAGTATATTAAATTTTGCCATACGAGTAATGAAACCATGGACATGCTTGAAGCTTTTTTCGGCGATCGACTTATCGCAAAAAATCTTTGGCCATTTCCATCCCTTGATCTGACCATCCCGGACTTCTTTCTGTGGAGATATTTAAAGGACAAAATTTATGAAGGTGATCCTGAAACAATAGATGTTTTGAAAATCGCAATGACCCAAAGGATACAAGAAATCACTCCTAGCATGTTAAAACGCGTTTCGAAAAGCATGCGCAAACGAGTTCAGCTTTGTCTCCAAGAAAGAGGTGGACATTTTGAACATTTATTATAAATATAAGTTCAGTATTTTTTCCTTAGTTATGTTAAAAGTGCTTTTAATCATTGGCATAAAAATAATTCTTTTTAATCCTATTGTTTTTGTAAAATAAATTCGCAAATCATCAGTACGGAAACTTTTTGGACACCCTGTATTTTAAATACTGTGTGTGAGTTTTTAATATTCTTAATAATTAGGAACACAATGCTTGTTCTTTATTCTTTTATTTAGATACATTCAATTACTACAATGCTTGTTTATTGAATAAATGTACTTCTATAAAAGGATAAATACCAATGAAATGCTGTGTTATATTATTAAATGATACCCCGGTGAATTTACAGTATTTAGTATGTGCATTTTATTGAAATTTTATCATGTAAGCAGCTAAGAAAGTCTTTTAAAAATCATTTTCCTTACGTTTGTTTTTATCTTTTAACTTTACGAGTTTAATGATGTTTTTAATGCTATAATCATTTTTTCCCAATAAGTTCTAATAACGGCAAGATTTATCCTGTATAATAAATTTAATCTAAACATATATAATATAGTTCGATCCACTGAGGCCGAAGTGATTAGTTTTTATTACTCAAACTAGTGTAATATATGAAGACTTTATTGATTTTAGCGTAATTGCCGATAGAGTTGCTTAACTCAACATTTGCAAACTGGCACAAATAATATTGCAGAAGCAATGCTTTCATTTACCTGCAGCATTACTAAAGTGGTTAGTGGAATTTGCTGATCCTTTGAATGAATCGTGGGATGAAGTATCAAAGAAAAAAAGCTTGGAATTTATTGATGCTGAGAAATATATTTTGTGCAATCCGTACCGATATTTTCATCAAAGAATATTTGATTGATGAAGGTATTGCACAATGTTTCCGACTACATAGTAAAATTGAAATTGTAAACTA
>JAOUZG010040215.1:6575049-6586017 GCA_026289955.1 Argiope argentata
TATGTATGTATGTATGTATGTATGTATGTATGTATGTATGTATGTATATTTGTATGTGTATCGGAAATAAATATTTAAATCTAAAACGGGATCAACATAAATTACTAAAGAAAACCAACAGAGATATATCCAGTAATAAATGCGAGTATAGAAGGGAAAAGCGTGGAATTTTAAATAATATAATAAAGTAAAGAATCAAATAAATAAGAAATAATCAATTAAAAATAATACTTGTGAAATAGAAACTTTATCCCTTTATTGCAGTTTGATTTGATTTTATTCTTCTAAGGAAGCATTAATACACTTTCATTGAAATTTTTATTTGGTTTTTACCAGATAATAATTTATGTTATATATACTTTTTCTAACAAGAGAACACGAAAAACATTCCTTTCAATTAAAAATTATCAAAAACTAAATTTTAGACAAAAGTTTTAGAAATCATATAAAAAACTAAAAAAAACCCATACAAATATATTTATTTAAATATTTTGAAGAGCATAGTAATAATTTTCGTTGAAAATCTGTTTCCAGTCTTATTTTGCTTGGAAATAGAAATCCTGTTTCTTCGATGTACAGAGAAATAAAAATTGTTCAGTATGTGTTTCGCTTCAATGGAAAACACTAAATTTGACTGATGATGGTTTGAATTTTTCTTGTGATAAAGTAACCTGGATGGTATTACTATTCATTAAGCATATCAGTTATATTCAAAAATGAAATACTTCCATGTACACAAGGATTTTAAAAGAAAGGAAGAGATTTTAAATGAATATTTTTAAAGAATGAAAGTACATTGTGATAAGTACATGAAAAAAATAAAAAAGCATGAAAAAAAGTTTTTATTTTAAGCAAAACAAATGTGCTTCATTTGTAATACGACAGTCGTGGTATAGGAAATTCATTTCTTTATACGCACGAAGTTACTGCTACATGGTTATTGACCTCAATTCTGTGACAATTTGATCTCACTAATTTTTAAGGGTGGCAGGAATAAGTGACACATCCATGAGAGCTCCATTTGTTAAATATCATGTATAGAATTAGAAACTGATGTATGGATACTGAATTCAATACTGTCATAATTTGATAACGCGGGTCTTGTAGAATAACATGTATAGATGACACATACATCTTTTCTGTACAATCACAAACTATTTTTGATAAAATTTCGGAAATGCTCGTCATTTTTATATTGACACGAAGACTGAATTAAAGACACGGATAGCTAGAAACAATTGCGTTTATTAGCACCAAGCTACTCTCTGCAGAACAGAAAGAAGAACTGAGCAGAACTCAGCTTTTATACATCTGAAGAATATTCGAGAATCGACTCGCTCGAATGGTAAAGAATGTTCTAGAATCAGCTTGATTTTAGAGAAATGATAGAAACAATTTTAGATTAAAATTCCAGTCTTTGGATGAAATGCGTTGGCCGGGAATAGAACCAGGGACCATTGGATTAGAAGTCCAATGCTCTGCCAATCGAGCCATTGTGAATTATTACAGTATTTCTTTTTGTGGCAATGTAGTATCCATGTAAAACTAGTATTACCTCTTTTGCATATGCAGTCATCTTTTATAAATTGTTTGTAGTAAACCTAAATGTCTTTTTCACAATATATTCCTTCCAAGCAAATCCTACATTGTGAAAATGAATTCATTCCTTGCTCACAATAGTTTTTTGTGGCGTCGACATATTTTCATAAACAAACAACAGCGTTGTTTTATACTTAAATTATTAAAATATACAAAATAAACTTCGAGCATTCCACTATATAATGTGTTTATGTGCGTATATACACTGCCTTTTTTTTAAAAAAAGTACATTTTTAAACTGCTCCTTTGATCTATGTAACCTTATATATTCATTTACGGATAATAAATGAGAAAATGTTATTTCTTTTGCGAGACATAAGATAGATAGGGAAGGGAATAAGAGAGTGATAATATATATTATTTCTCTAAGGTGACGTAAGAATGAGAAATAATAATTTTAGAGCAATTGCAAAAGTTTTTTTAAGTAAAATTTTCTTACTCCATCTCTCCTTTTCCTAAGAATTACACTATTTTCCCCTGGCAGTTGAACATCGTCTAACTCATTACAATTGAAGAGCCGTATGCTTTCACCACAAGAGTATTGAGGATGTACTCCTTAATTTTTATTTCTTACAAGAGGACTCGTTTGTTGAAAGTGGCAGCCTCAAAAGCTCATGATGCCCAGAGAATAAATCACTCTTAAGTGGGGGAAAACTTTTGAACAAATAAAGGAAACAACGGTGTTTCTACAATGACTGTGGAGATTTCCAGGAAACGCTGACAAGTTTGGCCCATTTATTATTAGGGCGAGCAAACAACGAGTCTCTCTAATTCTTAAAATTTTCTCCAGATATATGCTTACTTCTCGTTTTCGTTAAAATGACGTTAATTTTCCGTTACGACTTACTTAATTCTCTGACATGTTGCGAGCTGCTCACCGCACTTTTCAAATAAGGTGAGTTAAGATAGTTGATGAATCTTTGCGAGAAATTGTGTATCTTAGAGCAAATGTGGTTAACAAACCTCATCGTTTAAGAGAAATGATGTTTGTTAATTTTAAATAATAGTTCAATTGTTGGTTAAATTGTTATGTACATATCAAGATTTAGAGCTTCGAGATAATGTCTTTTAATTAGTATTATGTCCTCTGTTTTGGTTTCGGAATAATATGCGAGTATATATTTAAGATGCCAGACAAGTATGTTGTAAATTATTATTCCCACTTAAAAGAACACAATAGGCTGGAGATTATTAGAATTTGAACAATAACTGAGACTAGTTTAAAAGTTACTGATAATATCGCCACTGTAAGATAATTCGAGGTATCTTGATTTGCAGTGTAAACAATGTGGTTGAAATGTAATTCAATTAAAATGATTTACTGCCTTTAGAAATAAATTTCTTTGCAATGGAAAGAGATGTATAACAATATATTACGATTTGTTAATAAATATGGCAATCAAAATATTTACAACAAAATTAATAAATATTCCTGTTTATACTAATTTGCACAAAACCTGAGACTAGTTTAAAAGTTACAGATACTATTTTCGTTGTAAGGCAATTCGATGTATCTTGACTTGCAGTGTAAACAATGTGGTTGAAATGTTATTCAATTAAAATTATTTACTGGCTTTAGAAATAAATTTCTTTGGAATGGAAAGGGATGTATAACAATGTATAATGATTTGTTAATAAATATGACAATCAAAATATTTACTACAAAATTTATAAATATTCCTGATTATACTAATAATATATTTGTTTCATAGCTCAAAGCATAAGATAAAATGCTAAAATTCTATAAATGAGCTTTATTTTTTAAAAAAATCAGATTTACTATAGATCATAAATTAAAATAATCGAATGCTTATTATTGGATGAATTACCACTTCAAATAGCGAAGAGTTATTTGCATTCGCCCAATACTGACAAATGAATATTTGCTTTGTTAAGATTTATATTTGATTTTAAAAACTGAATTGAGTCTGATGATTGTGTGACTCAATTTTAATGACTCTTGAATATTGAGAAATGTAATATATTTATTTTTAAAATATGTTACTTATAATTGTAAACGTGATAGGGTTTAACAATACATCAAAACATTTGATAATGGAAAGAGTGATTTAAATGTTTTTGCTTTATTTAAGAGATCAATTTTTCGAAGATATCTCAATTGTATTATAATGAACATTAATGATACTAATGAAATATAGGCCTGTAAAAAAAGCCGAAGAATTATTGATATATCACAAACTTTTCAAAACTCATCACAGCATTATCGCTTCCAAATATAACGTAATTTGTACTAACGTTACCTCCACAACAGATTTATTCAAATTTGAGTTTTAAAAATTCCAACATTAAGTTAAACTCTTTCGACCATTTCTTGCCATAATTGAAACTTATCAAACTAATAATCCTTAACCATAAATCCTTCTGTGGTGACTTAGATAAGACGTTTTCAGATTGACTGTATATGAACATGAGCGGATTTATAGATTTCTATGAAATTTTGACTGAAACCCACCCAAACAAAGTCTGTTTGCCTTCTTATTGAATTGCAAGTAAGCTCGATTGCTTCAAATCATAAAGAGCTTATAAATAAAATTTTATTACATATGTATAGCAAATAAAATGTAGATTCTTAACAAATTGTGAAGAATTGTTCATCTGTATTTTCGCTTGCATGTATATGAAGCAGCTCATAATCGCAGAGTTTAAAATCAAAGATTTTGTGTACATAATCTAGTGACTGTAACTGTAGCTCCATTTCAAAATCAGGTTAGGATCGGCATTAACGGAGTGTCCCAACGTTGTATTCGTATCATAGATTTAAGATAAAAATCAGTATTTCATTGTTGGCAAATGCCATTCAAGCCATCCGCGGCTTGATAAAAAGTCCAAAATTTTATGCTTCCGATTTTTATTAAAGAGTAAGCTATAAAATTTCGAGATACACTTTTTGCTTCTTGAGTCTGAATTTTTACATGTCACCTGATATAAAACTTTAATAAATGTTCAATAATTCTTGTATATATTTCTAAGCCGGCTCTCTGCCTCAGATTTAGCGCGTCTTCCTCGTGTTCTGGGAGTCCAGGTTTAGAATCCCGGTTCGGCATTATTGTTCTTCTGAGGTATAACTGTCATTGTGAGTAGCTAAGTCATACTCTTGGCCCCAGTTGGCGCTAATTCGAAAACAAGAGACCGTCATTAGGCTTAAATCTACTGAGGCTTTCATCAGCGGTGCTTGTCCAATGTCAAGTGCCATAAGTAACAACAACATATATTTCTTAAGATAAATATTGAAATTTTTACTGTATTAGAACAAAGAAATTTGTCTAAAATTGCCTATTTTTTTTTCAAAATGCACATTTAATGTGGACACATTTACTCCAATAAATTTTTTTGTATTGAGTTTAACGCATATTTTCATTACAATACAGTAGCTTTTAAAATGCTGATACTCATAAATAAAAAGTAGAAAAAGGAATTAAATTCTCTGACATTTACCTATTAGAAAGGCATATTTATCTTTTGCTTCAATCTAAAACTAAGTTAATTCCTCGAAGCTTTATTCTCACAAATTGTCACCAAAAAACTTGGAACAGACGAATGAAATTAAATTTAAAAAGTAATAAAATAATGAAGTTTATATATTCTCACTCATCGCCATTTTCTCATAGTTGAGACTTCCCATAGGGGAAAATTTTGAGGAAACTTGCTCTGCGGGCATTCATATTAGGCGTTGCTCAACAACATATAAGGCTTTTCTGTATTATCCTGCCTAGGATTTAATATTGTGGAGTGCCGTAGAGATAGTTTCAGATCGTATGAGGCTGATATAATTTCGCTTATAGGCATACTACGTTACGGAATAAGAGAATTAAACTGCAGTAAGACTTGAGAATGTTTCTATTAGAAATAAATTTCATGGCAAGGCATCAGATATCCCGAAATAAATTAAGTACTCGTGAAAATGTACATCATGTAAATTGGAATAAATGATGTTAGGAAGCAAAATAATTTAAAAATCTGAACAGCCTAAAGTCAATGTCTCCATTGGAAAAGATTTTTTTAAAAATATTTCGTTTGAAGTCAGCTGAGAGTTGGTTTGATATAAACGGTTGCATTGTAAATGGGGAAATATAATAAATTATTACATGGAAAGAAAACTACATTTATCAAATAGCTATTATTACTAACTAATCGTCACTACTGAATAGAAAAATCGAATATAAGAGTTTTAAAATGAAATATAACAAAATATTTTTTTTAAAGTTGGATTTTTTAAACTGGATTTATTATTGTTTTATTAATTTAATTCCCGTCAAAAGTGGTAGGATTTTATAGATTATTCAAATATACTATAAAAGGTTATATCAATCATGAATTTAATAAATAATTGTGATTAAAAAACAAATATATTTTAATAAATATAATAAAATAGTTATGCCAAAATAAAATAAAGCATCCTTAATGAGAAATATTTTTACATTTAAGTTAATCTATAGTCTTAATCTGGAGGGATCAATAACATCATCACGTAATAAAAGGTTATATCAATAATGAAATTAATAAATAAATGTGATTAAAAAACAAATATATTTTAATTAATATTTTCAAATAGTTATGCCAAAATAAAATAAAGCATCTTTAATCGGAAAGGTTTTTACATTTAAGTTTATCTATATTCTTAATATGGAGGAATAAATTACATCATTAAATATTCATTATAAATACCTTTTTTTAAGTTTTCTTTTTAATCAACATTCGAACTTGCTTTTCTTTGCTTCCTAGGTATTTTAATATATTTACTTTAAATATTTAATATATATTATGTTAAATATTTCCTTATCCCCAAAAACACCTCAACTTTATGCGACTTTTTTGAATCAGAAGGAATCCAATTTAGAGTAAAAGTCTAATCCCTCACCAAAAAAAGATCCTGGTAAGTCTCCTTTAAAAGTTCCATAAAGAACATTTTATATGGGATTCATTTTTATTTTGTATCTTATCCATTTATCAATTCATTTATATTTCTGATTTTTTATAATTGATACTTCTGTGTGTTGTTACCATTATTTCTTTTAATGCATTAGTTTTTTGAGCATATTTCATTTAATCGGTTTGTTGTGAAATTTTTTATATATCAACGTTTCATAAATATTAATTTTCTGTCATCAATTTTATTCCAAAAGTTTATTTGTCTATTCACACGTATATATAATAATGTATTTTAACAGTTTTAAAATGTATCATTTAAAAGTCAGAATAATAGAGCTTCCAGTGTAAGGAATTAATATAATTAATCAAAGTTAATTTATTACTATTTAATATACTTTATAGTTTCGTTTATTAGTTTCTATTTAAATTTAGAATACGCATATCACGTACAAAATAGTTTTAATACTCTTGCATTTTAATGAAGTGAAATTACAGAGAAAAGGCTACTATTGAGGAAGGGAAAAAAAGGAAAGATACGTTTTCGAAAGGGTGGAGTCTATATACTTCTCATTTTGAAACAAATGCCCTTGACGCGAATGCCTTGATGAAATCACCTTGGTAAGGTTTTAATTGTGCTCCCAGGGGTTAATAGACGCGTCGTGCCAGCAATGTTCCGTGCGTTGCGTGCACGTGATCAATCACCCTCGTAGACGGAATCGTGGCAAGGGTTTTATTGGAGTCGCTGAAATTCCCACGGGAGTTTGGGTCACATACCATAACGACGGGAGCTCGTAAACGGTTTTCAAAAAGACCGCGGGGTAAATTGAAAGTGTGTCGGATTTCAGTTTTCCTCCCCGTTCGTTTTTCTTTTTCTTTCTTCTTTGCCATCCACCCCTTGTTATTTGAGAAATCATATCGGCTATTTAGTGATTTAAAGTGAAGAGGAGGGAATCGTAAACGAGGTACTGGATTCTATTTTTGGGGCTAAAATTCAGAGGTAATGGCGCGTGTGATTGGAAGTAAAGATGGAATTTTCCGAAGAAATCGATTTCTTTCCCGAATGTGTCCCGAAATGAATCGATTTCGGGTGAAAGGTGAACAATCTATAACTATAAATTGTTTTGAAATATAAAGAGACGGCGAGTAACGAATGGGAAATTTTAAGACTCGATTTTTAATGTAAAATTCGATAAAATAAATTTTTAATGAAAATTCAAAGTTCAATTGAATTTTTATAAGAATCTGCTATGGCTAGCCTTATTGTTGAGTAAAAAATGATTTTTCACTTTACTTATAAGAATACATTTATTTATTTTTAAGGGTTTTAGGTTTAAGAGTTAGGATATAAAGAGTAAAATATAAAAAATCAGTTCAAATGACTTTTAACATTCTAATTGAATATGACTTTTAACATGCTGGTCATTTATTGTAAATGTTTTAAAACTCATTAAAATTTTTTTAAATAAATATAGTTCATGTTCAAATTAAGACTTGGTAATTTTCTAAATAAGAAATTTTGTTGCCTTTGCAATTCTCTTGTATTCAGTAATTTTAATATATATTAAGGAGACTTTTACTGTATTTACAAAGTAATTGTAAACATATTTAGTTTTATATTTTTGCATATATTTTATCAAAGTACTCATTAGTTTAATTATTTACCCAGTTTTATCCAAAAAATGTAATTGAACTGCAATTTAAAAAATTGCACAGTAAGGATATACTTAACTAAAGGTATACATAAGGTATACAAAGGTATACATACATATAAACAAGGTATACATAACTAAACAACCCTACTTTAAAGTTGTCTACAGGCGAAACTGTTGTTCAGAAAGTTATGAAATTTTGTATAGGGCCTAATGAAGGTATGGGAATTTGTTTGAGAGGAATAAAAAAATAATAAAAAAAAATGTTCAAAATTACGCAACTAGGGACAGTTTTTCAAATCAATTACACATTTAGAATATTTTTGACAATTTAATTACAATGAAACATGTTCAACATGACAGCCATCCTTTTCCGCTACCATCTTGAAGCGTAAGTTATGTTCCACAGTTCACCGTAGTATATTCTGGGAAATAATAAGAATATGCTACCACAGTTGACCGTAATGTTTTCCGGCAAATAGTAAGAATATGGTGTGAGATGTTGCTTTTTAAATCAGGTTTTCTGATTATCACGACTTACCAGTTGTTTTAAATATACCCAAAGCCGAAAGTTACAAGGATTTAGGTCCAGAGACCAGGGAGGCCACCGATCACAAAAGTGAGGGCTAATAATACGTTTTTCTGTAAAATGATTGTAGAGATCGTTCTTTACACAACAGCTAATGAGTGGATGAGCTCCATTTTGAATGAAGATTGAGCTCGAAAGGCATTGGCGTGCTTGCAGTGGTCAGCAATAGAGCATGATATTTTACGAATTCCCCCTGGTAGCGGAAAAGGAAGACCGTCAGGATGAACATGTTTTGTTATAATTGACAAAATTTTGTTTTTCGTTTACTCTTACAAACAAATTCCAATCCCTTCCTTATGTCCCATACGCAATTTCATAACTTTCTGAACAACAGTTTCGCCTGCAGAGAGCTTTAAAGTAGGGTCATTTAATTATGGACAACCTGTATATATAACCATATACTGAATACGATTTTTTTTGTTATCTTCCATCATTTTTCCTTTAAAGGCTCTATTATAATAGTCGTAAAATAAGACGATTTTCGATACTTTGAATAAAATTGAAATAAAATTACTGAATAAAAAGGTTACCAAATCTATATTAATAAAAATGGTTCTTGAAATGCGTTGCTAAGCGCAAAACTAGAGAATGGCTTGGCCGATTCGGCTAATTTTTTAAAAATATTTTCGTTAAGACACGAGAATGGTTCTTATAGAGAGAAAAAATGAAAAAAAAAAAAAAAAAAAACTGCGAGGAAAATAGTTAAAGCGACACTTTTCTTACTTTCCCGCCAAAAATCTTCATTTCCATCCCCCACATCAACTGAGTAAGATAGCAGGAAGTAATAAATTATGATTTGTTTGGAAAAAAATGCGCGAAGTCAGTTGATTTTCATTCATAGATAACGGGATGTTTAAAAAAGAAAGAAAATAGCTGCTTTTATTATTAGCCTGTATGAATATTTAATCTATGCCTGCTCAAAATAAAATTTGGGTAGGGAAGAAAAAAAAAAGAATAACAAAGAGAAAACAGGGTTTGTAGAAACAAAATTAGTGAAGAAAAAAATGATAGAAAAAAAGGAAAAGAAAAGAAGGATGTATGTGTTTCAATATTATTTCCTCTGTGCGCGGCATTTTCCAAGCTGTTTTTAAACTTTCGCATCTTTTGAAAACCAACTGTGTCTTTATTTGTTTAGTGTGTTTACCTTTATGAAAATTAGAATCTTCTTATTCTATACAAACGTAGAATTTTGGACCATTCCCTCCACCATTTAAGTAAAATATCAATTCCGGGACAATCATTGCACGGATAGAAAGGAAAAGATGAGTAGTACAATGAACAGAACACTTGAAAAAATAATACTATAAATGAATTATAGGATTATCAAAATTTGTTTGGTTTAAAAATATTTTGGTGAGAAACCTGTTATGAGACACAGCTACATAAAATATTATATGAAAATTTTAGCGAGCATTAATACTGGCGAACCGACTGGTCGCCAAAGGCGGCTAGTTCTTTAAATAAAAATCCGCATTCCATTTTTATTATATATATCCTATAGCTGAGACTCCGATTTTCATAAGGATTTCGTATTATATATACAGTATTTTTCGAGAGGATAGTTTTTACATCCTATTCTTATTTTTACAAATAATTCTGATTGTGGAAAATTGAACTGTCGTATTTGTGATTTTTAATGCTCAAACAACAATTGAAATAGTTGTCTGATTAACTGTCTGATTTAAAATGAAATAATCTCATATTTCTTTATTTGTGTAATTGTTATCATTTCCTACTATGCTCTTTTTCACATAAGCTATCAGACCATTTCCAATTATATTATCATAACATCTTGGTTAAGTGAATAATTCAAGAAATAACATTGAATTCCGCCGAAGGAAATAAAAATTACCACTGTATATGCAAAGATATATTTTTGCGACAATAAATCTGGTTAATAAATAAATTGAGTTCAAAATGGTGCATGCATTGAAATAAATTTAGTTGCAATAAACAAGCAGAATAGAGACAAATAGATACAGAGATACTTTAAAGAACTGCATTTTGAACTCATAACAGTTGTTCCTGTGTTTGAGATATTTTCCAAAATTCATTTAGAAAAATTTAAGTTAAAAGGAATAATTCTGGCAGCGGAAATAGTCAAAATTTAGAATAAACTAATCTAGAAATAAAAATAATCAAAAATAATTATTTAATATGTTGTATAAAATCATGCCTTCCTTAAAAAACAGTTTATATATATATATATATATATATATATATATATATATATATATATAT